>JACCGJ010000497.1:5732-18455 GCA_013407085.1 Atriophallophorus winterbourni | reverse complement strand
AATGAGACCTGACGCTCCAGCATCGTTCACATCGATCGGCTCGTTCTCGGCGTGACCAAATGTCGGCAGCCGAGAACAGTGTTTGCTCGTCCTCTCACTCGCCAACTCAAGGAACACATCTCAGTATGTGGAGTGAACAGTTAACAGCTATAGCAAGTTTTTGGTAACGTTTCGCTTCTGAACACAGAAGCTTCGTCAGACCAAAGGTGTCGGTACGAACAGTGTTCAGGTTTAAATGGCATTTTATGGATCAATCCTAAGTTCTCTAAGCTAGACAGGGGAGATCAAGACAATTGATCACACCTCCTAATTGCTGTGTTCATCCATAATTGTTTATGAATGTACATGTGTGAACAGCGTCTGTTGACACACTGCTTACGTAATTATTAGGTGTTATTTTCATTAATCTTTATCCGCTGCAGAACCGAACGCCAAATTGTTTAGATATCCGCCCCATCCACCTTGTTCAAAGCATTCGCCCCCAGCCTTTGTTATTTCAAGAGCCTTAGCGTGAAGTCTATCCCTATAAGATTTCACACCCCGTCTTATCACTTGCACGATATCAAGATCTACGCTGTGTCCAGTGTTCTTAATGCGTAGGGTCAATGTCAAGCGCTTTCATATCTCTTTTGCGATTTGTATCCCGCATCGTATGAGAGCAAACAAAGGTGAGCTAACTCGAAAAACGAGTATTTTGGCGATGCACACATCATTGGTCATTTTCGAGTATACTTTCAGAGATTTTTTACGTCGACATGCAAGCAAATAGAAGGATGCAACAGTTTTATTTGAAGACGTTTAAAATTTCAGGCATGAACAACATTTCAATGAAACAGTACATAACTACCGCGAAATAACATGATCATAATTAGAGGCAGCATTACACCGGTAGCATGTACCGAATGCTTAATTGCCACACAACCATGAAAAAGTAAAATCCTAAAAATGGGAAGGGTGGGACTTAAATAGCTACGGATTTGATAGAAGAGTAAGCACAAAAAACTGGGAAGATTTGCTACACCTCGTATGGAACATGATGCATTCAAACAAGTTTCGTGAACGAGTAGAGCGAAATCAGCATGGCAGCTTCCTTGCGGCTTTCACTGTCATGCATCATAACAAGCTTTTCTCGTCACTCCGCTTGGCACAACATACAAGATTAAGCCAACACTCCATGAAGATGCTTACTGCAAGACAAATAATTTGCAAACGAACATAATAAAATAAACATCATAGAAATTAATTTTGTTTTACTACAACTACACTGCATTTTACTTCCATTTAATTGAAAAGGTTGGTCGTACCATCCTTATCTAACTGTGGCATACAAGCGCTCCTTCTTTACCATTCCTCCACTGTTTCAAGCGCATGCGGATCCTGATCTTACTGTCCCTACCTGATGAGTGCAAACCACACAAAACAGAGTGCATTTGATGAACAAGCGTGTAAATACCGACATTTTATTCAAGATACAAATTTTATAGTAAAAAAGCAACAAGTTCTGCAATATTGTTCGAAATGTGTATCAAATTTCAGCGAATTCACAGTTGTCTGTGAGATAAGGTTGTTGCCGAGAAAACGTCAACAGAACACTGTGGAGAATGTTTCCAAATTTCTGCTAACTTAATTTCAAATGGTGACGGCCAAAATGTATTGCCCTTCTAATTTGGTTAAAGATTTGACCGGTCAGGTCAAGGATCGCATTTATCTCTCATATCACATTACCCCGCACGTCACAGACATCTCCATGGTGAGCGCGTTTGTTTATATTGTGTTTTGTTTCGATTACGTCGCTGAGGACACGATCAGAGCGGTCGGTTTGAAAAATGGCAAGCATTATTCGGATTTTACGACGTCTCTCTGTCGGTTGAGTTTTCGTTTGATGATTCTACCTACTCGGAGTGTGTGTGTGCTTTGTAAGTGAAGTTGCGCAGTGTATTGGATTTCAATTGGATTTATCGATTGTTGTGTTCAAAATGGTCGGCCTTGAGAGTTGGCGGTCATTTAAAATGTGATACCCTAATTAATTGGGCTTTGTTGTGTGATAGATAGATAGATAGATAGATAGATAGATATATAGATAGATAGATAGATAGATAGATAGATAGATAGATAGATAGATAGATAGATAGATAGATAGATAGATAAAGAGATAGATAGATAGATAGATAGATAGATAGATAGATAGATAGATAGATAGATAGATAGATAGATAGATAGATAGATAGATAGATAGATAGATAGATAGATAGAGGTTTAGATGGAGAGATTGATGGATTGATGGATTGATAGATATTCCTATACTAAGATGATATGTGTGTGAAATGATGTGTGTTACAAGGTCCACAAATTAACATCAACTCCGATGACAAAATGTATAAAAATATGGTTCTAGATTATTATAAAACGTAAAATTATACCTGTTCATATGGGCTTTTGGTGGTTTCTGATTGTACTGCGTCAGTATGTAAACCGTTTCTCAATTACACGTTGCAATCAGAAAGTTCGTTTTAGCGACAGGTCAACGTGTGGTGCTTTTGGTAGAGTTTAAACCAGTGGCCACGCACGTACATTATGAGAAAGTTGTAGAATTTTTTGAAAGGATGGTTCGTTTCAGTAAGGTATTTGAATTAGTCGAATCTTGAATAACGCAGTTATTAAAGTAACATATAAGGCAGGTATAACTCTCCGCTCCGTATTAATACATCTCAAAGATTAGACTTCTTTAGGTTGTGCGACAAACTGCATCTACTAAATCAAATGAAAGGGTTGCGCGGGTGTTTACATTGGGCAAACGTCTAGAGAACTTTGCACTAGGGTAAACGAACATAGGAAACGAGTAGGAAAGCAACCCCGCAATCCCAGTGAATATCAATCACTGATTCGTGATTCTGCCCAAGCTAAACACGTGCTAGACACTGGACACAGCGTAGATGTTGATAACGTGGAAGGGATAAGACGGAGTGTGAAATCTTATAGGGAAAGACTTCACGCCGAGGCTGTTGAAATAACAAAGGCTGGGGTGAATGCGTTTGCGTTCGGTTCTGCAGCGGATAAGTCAGTCTGCGCTTTAGATTTAGTTTCCAATAGATGAATTGCTTCCGGGTAGATAGAAATGATTCCACTCTGCATTGTTTCCCTTCATTCTAAAATTTCCCCTCAATCATCATTTTTATCCCAAATTTGTGTGGTACTTTTGCGGTATTTATGCTCAATCGCTAATTAGGGAAACAATAGGAATCGTCGGCTCCACACTGAGCTCAGCTCGATCTGCTTTTTGTCTTCTGAATGGAGATCACATCCACCGAGTAATGCAGAGCTCCCTGTGAACGTTGCGGTAAAGACACTTTCACCTTAGAACTTTGTAGAGAATGCAGTCATCATGTATACCTTTGGAGTCAACCAAATGGTTTTCAAAACCATGGTGAATAGGTTTTACTCATGTATCAAATTTTCACAGTGTGTTGCGTGTACCAAAGTCGTTGTTCACTAATGAGACAATCAATTCGATCGGAAGAATTTCAGCCTTACAAAGCGGTCAATCCGGCTTCGATGTGAGACAGGTAACTGAATTCTAGATCACACCGAATCGATTGACGCTGTTTATCAAGTAGACGTTCCAGGACTAAGTCCAGTCCGTTTTGAGATGTTGTTGTTGTTGGCCTCCTTCGGCCGATGTCGACCATGGATGTACATCACAATCGCATGCATTTTCGTGATCTACAGCTTTTTGAATGACTAAACAGTCCGATTCGGGAGGAACAATCTCTCCCGCAGCGCTTGCAACGATGGTCAGATGGTCAGTTGCACGCTGGCGGTGTGATCTGCGTTCAGCAGCCAAGAGCTGTATCTGCTCCTCCCCAGCTTTCAAACGACGCTTTACACAATGCCTCCAATGTGAGTGGTCAAGAACAAGTTCTTTCCAACTCGCGGGATCAATGCCAAGAGCTTTCATATCTCTTTTGAGATTTACGTCATGGTAATTCGATATGGAGATCTAGCTACTGCCCATGCACTAAGTGCTTTGTTACCACTGGAGCCAAAGGAAGAGCTAGTCTCCTTCGAACAATGATGCCGTCGCTGGAGTTAGCAGGACGAAGGTGAATACAACTACAGTCCACTTGATGGGAGTCCGGTGACGGATTTTTCCTCCAAGTTGACTCCTGAAGCATTTTCCTTGTAGCCACACGGTAGTGGGGGTTTGAGATAAGTGTTTTAATTCCCCTGGATGGACCTACCCTAAGCAAACTGGTTTTAAGGCGCCAGTCAACCGTCTTCACCTCTTCTCTCGTCAGTAAATGCAATTTTACGTGTGCAGGCCAGGAGCTGGACTTGGTTGTCAGAGGCTATATGATACGAGCTACATTGAAGCATTTTTCTAATTGGAGACTTATTCCAAATCCATGACAGACAACCTTGGAAACTGTCGGGTTGTGCAACATTTTAGGAAATGCGTTAACCCATTTCCGCGTGAAACTTGCAAAAAATATCTCGACAGATCGCTGCGACACACTATCTTCTCAGGCCAGTATACGGAATCATGTTGCACAGAGGAAGGGTGGAATGTGTGAGGTCAGTTGAGTTCAAATAGCGTATTCTATCCTGTGCCTGTTTCGAAAACACTCTAGGCAACGTTTACCACGTCAAACCTCGCTTTTCCATGCGCGCCAATTCAATTTTGAGGTCACCCGTTCACTCCCGAATCTCACAACACAAGATAAACACCATTGTTTGGTCCCAGCGTTTTTCTTATATAGTCAAAATTCGTCACCACAACGTTTCATGTGTTGGTTATCCATCTTATCTGATTTATCAAGGTCATCCAAGGTCACTCAAGGTCATTCAAGGTTAATTCAGGGTTATTCAAGTTTATTAATGTTCTAAAGAACGACAATCTTAACAACAACCGTAGGATGGTAAAAATTGAAATATAAGTGTATAAACAAGATAGGGAATTAGATTAAGCAGTAGATAAGTGTTCGGGAAACGAATAATTCAATAAAAATAAGTCTAATTTCGTTTTAAAGCCATACAAGCTAGTGGAGTGAGCTACGGTAGAAGGTATACTATTCCAAGTAAAACAGACACGGACAGATTAAAAATACCTTCTACAGTTCAGGCGGGAATGGAGTACCACCAGCACATATTCATGGGTCCGATAATTTCTCGTATCCCTTCGCGTGAATAAATCCTGTAAGGGATGGTTTGGGGTATGTAATATTTTGTAAAGTAAGATTCGTTGATAGGGAAAGTCGAACAGATTTAGTTGAGCTATCCTTTCTTTATAAGGCTTGTTTCGGATGCTGAGAACTAGTTTTGTTGAGCGGTGATAGATTCGCTGCATAAGTTCAACATCCTTCTTGAGCCACGGAGACCATGACTGCACAGCGTATTCCATTACTGTTCTCAAGTATGTACTCATGATCCTTGGGAATATCATGGGCGAAAATGTCCCAAATTTCCCGTTCGAGTAGATTTAGAACACGTGTTACTTTTTGAAGGCAGTGTTAGTCTCAACTGAGGTTTTTAAACTGGAGCATATCCAGTCAATCAAATCTTTTTCTTCACTGCAATTTTCAAGGACATGCGAACCTATATGATGTGTGAACTCTACTCGATTCCCCATATTCATGATCCTGCGTTTGTTGAAGTTAAACGGCGAAGTACATATCATTCAACACCGGTAGATTTTGCCCACCTGCTTATGTTTCAAAAGGGGTTCTCACTCGAACCGTCCATCCGAAATACCTTCGTAACCCGATTTCTTGCAAGTCGGGGATTGTCGGATTATTCCAACGCTTCTTGCTCTCGTGTTGTGCCAGAGGGTGCTATACTTCTTATCGTCCGACAGTTCATGGTTGACACTTTTCGTTAGTCCACTTCATGCCTCTCCAATACCGCCCGTAGAACTTCATGATAAAGAATCCAGAGAAAGACATCAGCTCTAAGCCCCCCCCCAATATTTGAAATGAGCGACGCAGTTACTTAGGTTAATCGAACATTTTTCTAGCTCTAGAAACAGTATATTTCAACAAGTTTACTGACACTTAATCCTCAGTCACTTAATTCACAGTTTGATAACTTCTGAAGAATCCAGAATACATTAAAATGAATTTATTTAACAGAAGAGATATGCAATTGATGTCCTGGTGCAAATCTCAGCGTACTTCTTCTTTTGTTTGATATGAACCCCAGCACTTGCTTGAGGAACTGAGGCCGTATACTGTCGGCAATCCTTTCGCAAACCGTTCAGAAATGTCCACGTGGTGGGATGTTGGAACATCAAACATGGCGTCACTTGTGAGGGACGGAAGATTGCATGTTGGGTCTTTCCTTCTTCTACTGTTTTGATTCCTGTTGAGTGCCTAATGACAGACAAAAAGTGACTGAAGTCCGTGAGGCAGAAGGGGTTGCATTCATTTCTAACATTTTTCCTTCATTTTAGCCACCGCATTCTTTGCCAAAACTTTTTCTTCAAATTACGTACGATATGATCGTTAGAAGTAACTAATCTCGCTCTACACTTGTGTGTGTGACGAACTTACTACATCTTCAATTAATATTGCCATTATTTGATTGCTTCTCGAATCAAAACTCGTTTCCCATGTAAATTAATGTCCGTCGACCTTTGCTACTTGTACCATATTCAAGAGTCATTGCACACATTTAAATATCTTCTTATCCTTAATCTTATCTTAAATACCTTCCATGGGGATCAAGTGACTTGGGGATTAAATGTTTTGGGATTAAGTGTCTGACGATTGAGTTACCGGACACCGTTTTAACGAGATCGCGATCTGGCAGTTTAAATAGGAAAAATCGATGGAACCTAATTCCTCACGTACTCCCATAATCGAAAATAGTCAAGCTGATCAGCTTCTCACTCATCCGCCCTGCACGGATGTGCAATCGTACAGTACTTCTGTGCTGTGCGGCTAACACCGTGCTAAATTGATTGGCCACGGGTAGTGAGCTGCATGCTGAAACACGCTGGAGTCTCACTACCATCCTGACAGTAATACCGTCCACGTGCAGTCACTGACTGTGCGGTACTTGGCCTGGATCAGGCTTGCGTGTTCATACCATACCATCCCTGCATTATGTCTTCACCCTCTTCTATTTCCAGCCCACCACCATGCAACCAAGATCGATCCTTCGAACAACCGGATCTCGTAGCCTACAATCAGACAGTGATTTCGGTCCAGACGCATCCTTCGTAGATCTACGTTCCAACGACAGCAATGCCCTCACACGCTCTACCACCAGTCTTCGAAGTCGCAACTTGTCCAGCAATTCCATCAGAACCGCAGAGACCACTCCAGGACGTAGAAATGTCCTGTTCCTAGACGAAGTCCATCAAAGTCGAAAATCATCCTCGACCGATAGGTCACGTGATTATCGATTAAATTCCACCTTCTATTCATATCCCACTTATTATAACCCATCTCCGGAACTGTCAAAGCGCTCGGTGCAGTTGGAATCAAATGAAGATGATATTGAGTTGATCAGTCGCACTCCATTCGAGCCTACACCGTCAGAGGTGAATGGTACATTGTACGGGAACTCAACCATCAAATACGCTGTTGCCACATGGGCAAAAAGTTGGAATAAAAAAACGCAACGTAAAAACAGCCTTCATGCAGTGGTCAACGAGGTGCAAGCGACTAGCGACGGATTGGCGCGAGTTCCAGCCAAAGCGCCTAGCGAGCCTGGAACTACCGCCAAACCCTCCGAGCGCGACCCGTTCATGACACGAATGCTTGAAAAAGCTTCCAATCTGGCCTCGCCAACAGTTCGGAGACCGGATAGGCCTGCAGTGGTTGAATCCAGGGTAAGTGCGAAATACATTTAATTTTTGCTGTGTTGTTGGCCTCCTTCGGTCGATGTCGACCATGGATGTACAACACAATCGCATGAAGTTTCAGTCATATTCAGGAGGAACAATCTCTCCCGCTGCGCTTGCAACGATAGTCAGAACTCGGTTGTATGGCGTCCGTTGCACACCGGCGGCGTGATCTGTGTTCAGCAGCCACGAGCTGTATCTGCTCCTCCACAGCTTGCAGACGATGCTTTACACAATGCATCCAATTTGAGCGGTCAATAGCAATAAAAGACCCGTTTAATTCAGTTTAAATCAATTTCAGCTGTCTAAAAAGCATATAGCTTTACAGAAACCGTAGATTATTACGGGGAATACGAACAATTTAACAGGCAAAACTGAGGTTGAGTTAATTCCGGAAGAAATTATTGCAAATCAAGCAACTAGTAAATAAGATACTGCCTGTAATCTCGGCGAAACTGTACAACACTGGAAAGGATTTCTTCAACTGAGGTTCTCCTGGACTATGTTGCTGATATAAAGAGATGCGGCTTACAAGGGCTTGACCCTCTGTCGTCTATCAAGGAGAAGAAAATCAGTTCAAAAATCGCGTACAGATTCAAATGGCAGTATTTGATTTTGGTTGCACAATGGAGTGATATAGTTAGATCAATGGGGTCAAGATGTACAGCACGGGTTAAGGGTCAAAATGGCAAGTATTGATGACTTGGGGAGTTCACAACATAATCGGGTAGATTGTTCCAAGTAAAACAAAAAAACAGCAAAAACGTGTCATCTATAGTTAAGTCGTGAGTGAGGTTCAAGCCGTGTCATTGTGTGAGCTCTTGAGCTCTGTATTTTGAATAAGCATTGCAAAGAGTGAGTTGTGGGAGTCAAAATCAAATCCTCTCGGCGAATCAAATAAGTTCAGGGTTATCATAGTCGACTGAGTATGGCGACAAGTTTAGTGACTCGATGTCATTTTCTGTGCAAAGTCGCAATTTCTTTTTAAGCCATGTTGACCATACTTGAACGGCATATTCCATCGTGGGTCTCACGTATGTGTTTATTATACGGCTAATCGCATAGTTTCTCTTTAGAAGTGAGGTTTTCCGATGGGCAATGTTGCAGTGTCTCGACATCCTTAGTGTGTTGCCTATCCACATACCCAAGCCTTTTTGTTCAGTAATTATGGAACCACATGATTAAAATGAAGTTACATTAGGGCTTTTTGATTACTTATGAGTAGCAAGTTCATTAAAATATCACAATCGAAGCAAAAAGCTGTCAAATTCGCTCAACATTAGAGCAGTTCACTTGTATTAGATTGGCGTGGATACACACTCGGAGGAAAATCGACCAATGATCCTGGTCATTCCCACGAGACGTGACACACTGTAGGCGTACTATAGGCTGTTTAGCGGTAAGGTCAAATCAGTGGTGGGGGGTTGACTGCTACTTAATCATGTTCCCTGTCCTGACTATCACCCTTGGTCTGACGAAGCTTCTGTGTCAGAAGTGAAACATTACCCAAAAACTGCTCAAACCGATTGTACTCAAATTTCTTTGCATTATGAATACACGATCGGTCCCAAACATTTCCCAATCGATTACACCTAATTTTGTTTCAACTGGAGTCCGTTTAGATTTTGTGCATGATGTGTGGTCTTCTGTTTCGAGTATTTTCACGCAGGATCTGCATACACTTGAAACAGTGGAAGAATGGTAAACAAGTAGCGCTTTTATGCCACTGTTGTATAGGTTTACTGACACTTATTCATCGACACTTAATCTTTAGACGCTTAACCACCAGACATTTGATCCCCAGACATTTAACCCCCAAGTCACTTCATCCACAGTCAGTCAGTTTGATAACTTATGAAGAATCTCAGCATATCTCAGCATACTTCTTCCTGTTCTGTTTGATATGAACCCCAGCACTTGCTTGAAGAACTGAAGCCGTATGTTGTCGGCAATCCTTTCGCAAACCGCTAAGAAATGTCCACATGGTGGGATGTTGGCAAGAAAAGAGTGACTGTAATGCACCATTCCACGGCACAATCATGTGGTGTAAATCATCGTTTGCCTCATGATACGCTTTCATCCCTAGTTCACTTATTTTTCGTTGCATAGTATGACATCTCGAGCAATTCAGCGATACTCAACTACGGAAAGATTGACGTTCTTAAAATCAGCAGTTATCAAACTGGGGATTAAGTGACCGCGGATGAGCTTGGGGGTTAAATGTCTGGGGATCAAATGTCTGGTGATTAAATGTCGGCGAATAATTGTCTGACGATTAAGTGACTGACACCGTTGGACAAGTCTGGTACGACCAACCTGTTCAATCAAGCGCTACTTGCTTGTCCCAAACGCAGTTTTACGTTGATGACGAATTAAAACCATCGCGTATCTGGTTTTGTCACTTCTTTCTCACAATCGAAACCTCATAATATTCCTAGCTTCTCAATTTCATAAGTATCCGTTTGGTTTTAGGGATAAAGTCCCATGAAATAAAGTTTAAATCCGCTGAACGTCTGCTAATGGCTAGAAATTTAACACCATTGGGGCCAATATTGCTATTTGCTTGATGTGTTCGAAGCTCTGAATATGAAAACTAACGTTGTGCAAGAATGTCTAGCATTTGAATGGGTGCGCGCGTGTGATCATTTATCGATCGTAACTGAGCGCTAGACTGCTGGTCTATATCGATCGCTGTTCATAAAACAAACATCAACCATTTCAGTCAGATTGAGTGAATGAATGAATGCATGAAAGCACAAGCCTGATCCAGGCAAACGGCCGCGTAGTCACAGCCAGTTTCACGCTCATAAACACTAAGCGAAGGTCAGCAAGGTATTGGAAAATATTTTAGACCGATCGGGAGTCCATAATCATGAAAAATAAAGTTTGCAATGTATCGGTTATAGCAAGTGTTTCGCTAACGTTTTGCTTCTGAACACAGAAGGGTGTCGGTACGAACAGTGTTCAGGTTTAAATGGTATTCTCTTGACCAATCCTGACTTCTCTAAGCTAGACAGGGGAGATCAAGACAATTGATCACACCCCTTAAATGCTGTGTTAATCCCTAAATTGTATATTTAGTGTGCAGGTGTGAACAGCGTCCGCTGACCCACTGCTTACGTAATCTTAGGTGTTACGCGCGTTAATCCTTATCCGCTGCAGAACCGAACGCCAGATTGTTGAAATATCCACCCCATCCACCTTGTTCACCGCATTCGCCCTATCCTTTGTTATTTTAACAGCCTCAGCGTGAAGCCTTTCCCTATAAGGTTTCACAAGATTTCATCAAGATCTACGCTGTGTCCAGTTTCTAGTACGTGTTCAGCTAGGGCAGAATCCTGAATCATTGATTGATATTCACTGGGATTGCGGAGTTGCTTTCCTAATCCTATCCTGTGTTTGTTTACCCTAGTGCAAAGTTCTCTAGACGTTTGCCAATTGTAAACACCCGCGCAACCCTTGCATTTGATTTTGTAGGTACAGCGTGTCAGGATTGGTCGAGATAATGCCATTTAAACCTGAACACTGCTCGTACCGACACCCTTGGTCTGACGAAGCTTCTGTGTTCAGAAGCGAAATGTTATCAAAAACTTGCTATAAACGATATTAAGCGAAGGTCATTACAGCTACGCGGTGACCTTGAATGGCGTTTGACCTTGAGTTCAGATCACCAAAAACGTGATTTAATAGAAACGACCGCGGAGTTCAATTCAAAAAAACGTGATTCAACAGCCACGCAATGTTGGCATAGCCATGATTTTAAATCTATTATGATAAATGAACATAATATTGAAACTGCAATTTAGGATGTACAGCCGATGAACATTTAAATCAATTTTTATGCCACCAATCGTTGCCGTGCTGATGTTGCTCTACTCGTTCACGAAACTTGATTGAATGCATCATGTTCCATTAGAGGTGTAGGCACCTCATCCCAGTTTGTTTGTGCTTACATTTCTATAGAATCCGTAGCTATTTAAGTCGCACCCTTCCCCATCTTTTAGGATTTTACTTTTTCATGGTTGTGTGGCAGTTAAGCATTCAGTACATGCTACTGCGGTGTAATACTGTCTGTGATGATGATGATGTTGCGAACGTTCAAAAGGAAACTGATAATGAAATCGTAGGAATTTCAAAATAAATTTTTAAATCACTCGCATGTAAATTCTTTACAAGATAAGCGTAAAGTAACGTTATGGTAATGTAAGTGTGTGCGAGGTTCTAATATGATTGCACGATTTACTTTGTTTCTACTTTACCGATGAAACGTATTTTGATGTAAAGCAAATATTAGCAGCAGGTTTACAGTGCTGTGTTAGGAAGAACCACCTATCAACCGGTAACTTTAGAGGCATTGTATGAGACATAATCTTCAAGCCTGGGCCGTTCTGTCTAAAGCTTTGAGCATTACTGGAAAAGTTGTTCCTCCCATACCGGAATGCTTAGTCGTCTGAAATTGTGCACAGCATGAAATCGTTATACGCTTGCAGTGTACATCCATTATCGACATGGACCGAAGGCAATCAACAAAAATTCATACAGCGATAAATCATTACACCTGAAAATTGGGTTCATAAAAATATTTGAAAACAAGCGAAAGGGTGCCTCTTTGCGCATCACGGCAATACCTGGAAATTCAAACATCATCTTGGTAGTCACTATTAGCAATGATGGACAAACGGTTTAAGTACTAGCCTGGTCAGGAGACAATTTGCTGGTCATCAGATTCCCAAAACTTACCATATATCAGCACAACTCGGTGTGAATACCGCATACGGTGCTTTCTCCTGTGGACTTTTGGGGATGTGGAGTTTATTACACGAACTACCTTGAAAGAAACCTGTCCCGCATCTAGGTGAAACTTTGGTTAGGCCCTGGTG
>JACCGJ010000496.1:30029-71132 GCA_013407085.1 Atriophallophorus winterbourni | reverse complement strand
GTTGGAAGACATTTTGAGTCCTCTTACAACCTTGGTTCCCACAATTTCGAAAACACTGACAAGAAGAAGGACTTGGGTGTGTGGGTGAGCAGAACTTTGAAACCGTTACATAACGCCACAGCTATCTATGAACAGACGTCAATGGTACTGCTTATGCTGAAACGCGTGTTCGGGAGTTTCACGAAGCAAACCGTTAATCGAATAATTAATTCGTACTTGAGGCTAACCACAGAGTATGCGATTCATACTTGGTGACCCTGGCTACGTAAGGACATCAGCCTCTTGCAGAGAATATATCATCGGACCACCAAGCTCTTACGTGGTGAAAAGCACAAACAAAACGAAGATCGCATTACAAATCTCAACCAATCGACTCTCGCTACCGCCATCTTATAGGTGATTTGATTCTTATGATCAATATATTGCATACCCAAAACCATCCCCCGAATAAACAATTTACACGACTACCACTCCGAACCATGACTACACAGTACTTATTCCCGACTCGAGATTGAACTGTTGAAAGTATTATTATTATGTACGTTTGTGTTTTATCTGGAACTCCCTACCCTGTAATGGTGAACATTCACCCAACTTGGATATATTCAAATCGAACATGGAAAAATTCATGTAGACCAATCCAAAATTGAACCTATATATTCTACACCAATACAGCTTTGAACTTTGACCCAATGCATCGAAGAAAACTATAAATCTTGACCACATGGATTTACATGTGTCATCTTTTCGACTTTCGCTGTCGTCGGCTAAGAGGTGACCTCATCCTGATGTACAACATTATGCACGTCCCTAACCATCCCTTCTCCAAACTTTTCACACGCTCGCCACCCCGTGCTAGTCGGAATCATGAACTTACAGTGCTTATTCCAATTCAAGACTGAACTGTCGAAGATATTCGTATGCTGTACGTGTAAGCTTCACATGGAACAATTGTTACACACTCAGCCAACCTAGATATTTTTAAAGCTAATTTGGACAAATACTTGAGAGAAAACCCAAATTTTGATACGATTTACACTACATGAGTTTCCTGTTCTTCTCTTTTTATTGTATATACTCATAACTCCATCCTATGGTTATTGTTAAGCTAAATGCTTTTTAGACCATACAACTTTGAATCACTTTGAATCAACTTTGAATCCAACCGATTGAAAACAGTTTGTCCACTATCGATTTTTACCTTATTCCCGAACTGCTCAGTAAGCAAACAAATCCCGTTTTTACTACTTAATGTTATTCGTAATTCCCATATTATTTGCGGTTTTTGTAAAGCTATATGCTTTTTAGACCATTAAATTGAATTAAATTGATTACCAATGTATTGTGGTGCTCACATTCCCCGAACTTACACACCACTACCTGTTTCTGGCTGTTTGCCGTCATCAGGTGGAGACAGTAAGATCAGGTTACGATTCATCAATACAGGTCGTACCCAATTGTTTATTCGCTTGTAACAACTAGATTTAGAGCAATATACTTCATGAACACATTGTACTTTGCGAAATAGCTACGAAACTTATTCTTGTCACTTCTCCTGTTTCAGTTAAGCCTGAAGACTGGTTAATTCGTATTTCTTTCCAGTTCATTACAAAAGAATCTATTTCATTACAAATTCAGTTCTAACATAATGCCTTCTAACAAAATTAGTCTGTCGTCAGAATGGTTTGATATCAATTGTGAACAATTTGACTAGTCTAGCTATGCACAATGTTATTTGCATTTTACAATTTACCGATAATATTTCGGTGTAAGTTATATATTGTATTTGCTGTTAAGCGTTATTTCGTACACGCTTTCGTCAACCTATAAGCATAGTTGATCTAGGTCAAGCAATCAATTCATACATCATTTTTAAATGTTCAGAAATTCCCGTTATATTTATCACGAATTTTTCATCACAGTTGGGCTGCGCTAACCATATTTCATATTTCATTGTACTTTAAGACTAGTATTTAAACCACCACACATGTTTGTATTGGTGATGACAATACATGAAAGAACGTGGCGGCAAGCCTTCTTTCCTTGAGTGAACCTATTTCACTTCTACATAATCGTACGAAATCGAGAATATTTAACAACCAGTTCCATCAGTGAAGTAACACGGAGAGGCATGCAGATCCTGATCATACTGTCCCTACCTGATGAATTGATCATGGAGTTCGGAATTATTCTTCAGTGATTTAGCAGTACAGGTTAACCAAATAATCTCAATAAAATATGAAAGAAAATCAAGGAATAAAATGATGTTGTTGCGTAAAAGTATTAACAATTTTTAATCATCACAAATATATTTCCATAAAATGAGCTCAATCACCAATAGATCGAATGCGATTGACAGAATACTGATCAATAGATGTTTAAAAATATATACCACCACCGAAACACGTCCCAGTTAATCCAAACTTCGTCTTATCGATACCATCTTGTGCCCGTTGTATAATACGTAGGTCGATATTGCTTCCCACCACTGTAATAATAATATTGACCCTGTTGAGGAGGCCTGTAGTTCCCCTGCGTATACTGCTGCTGCGGCTGCTGCTGCTGAGTTCCTTGAGAGGGCTTCGGTCCTGGCTTAGGGGCTGGGGCTGGGGCTGGGGCACTGCCACCACCTGCCTTACAATCTGCATCGGTACACGCTTCATACGGATGTTCACCCATCATGTTTCCACTGGAATACGAAACAGAGAAATACTAAACTTGTAACTTTGATTTAATTTCATATGCATCGAATGGGTTAGACATATATTTATTGGTGATCAAAAGCACAAATGCAATAAAAAGCAGCAACTAAACGATCCATAGCTTACACTTACGGCTTGAAATAATAGAGTTTCAATCGAGATAAAAACTAGCACACGATTTGTGATTCATATCTCAGCTTTTAACAAAAGAAACCACTAGTTGAAACACAGACAAAATGTGAACGAACGGGACAACTTTGATACCATGATAGTGAAACGATTATTGCATGTTTGGCTGAAATATAACCACTTAGACGCAAGATAAATTATTAAAGCGAAATATTTTCAGGGCAATAATATTGCAGAATATTTCACGGAAGTGAAGACGAAAATAATTCACATGATACACAAGCTTACTAAGACCAGAAGTTGCATAGAGAGACAAAATAAAATAAAGAGACAGAATGAACAACATTACTAGGAAAAGCTACGACTTGCGATAAGTTAAATTATCCAAATGAAGAGCTCACCCTGGGCCGTAGTTGCAAACGATCGAATATCCATATGGGAAGGATGCGACACCGCTACAGTCGCGAACTCCACATCCAACGTGGGTTGACTTTGCCCATACCACCTAAATAAGCAGAACGTGCAAATACTTCGTGGATTTTAACATGGAGCCTCATCAAGAGAATAAATTAGGTGTTTTAAAAACTTATTGATGGATAGTTTGTGTACCGGCAATCGATTGGAATATGTTTGAGACCGATCGTGTATTCATAACACAAAGAGAAATTTGAGTGCAATTGGTTAGACTATTACTTAATCATGTTCCCTGTACTGACTATCACCCTTGGTCTGACGAAACCTCTGTGTCAGAAGTAAAACGTTACCCAAAAACAGCTCTTACCGATTGCACTCAAATTTCTATTTGCAGTTTGTGTACCACATTCAGAAATTGAATCTTGTAATCTTGCATTCATTGTTGTTAAGTGTGAAAATCATCTTTGACTGCAAGTATGTTATCAAACCAACTTTGTTAAATTCCCGAGGTCAAACGGTGTGAAAATGTAAATATGCTTTGAATTTTAGATAAGATAAGAGAGCGACTATGTTGCAAGCCAAATAATGATTTCAAACACATAGAGAAGCAACTTATTGCTGATTAAAAGTATCGGGAATTTTAAAAACTTCATCGATTTTTTAAAAAAATTTTCGTAACCTCAAATGATAATATGGCATTTCGATTTTTTGTTTGTTTTTAGTCAAAACATTATCGATCGTAAATGGAAGATGAAATATGAATAAACTTTTATGGACAAATTGGACACGGTTTAGAACGGGATACAGGTAAGCTCAGTGACAAGCATCGATCAATCTGTTTTAAGTGAATGCATAGATTCCCCGAAGTATCTTTATGATTCCAAGTTTTAGCACGCTTACCTGCAAACGCGGTGTACCATACAAAGATATCGAGAAGATATTATTCTACGGCCACTATGAGTTCTGAGATCTATGAGAAAAAGTGGTGATGCAGCTCAGCTCATCATCACCCATTTTCAAATATTGGATATTTACAACAGTTTTTCCAATCCATATTACTTTCATGGTGATATTCCCATAATAATGTAAAAACTAATGCACCCGTAAAAGTTTAAAGTTGGAGACATATTCTCAACCTTAATACCGCGCCGCAACCTGTAATAAATCAGAAAACGATGTCGAAAACAAATACACTACGTGGTTATCTGTTGAATATATATTAGCGATTCACTAGTTCGGCTTTACACTAACAAATGTTTGAGAACAAATCGATCGACACACGTGTTACTAGTACGTGCTCACCTGGGTGTAGTGTCCACACATGCCATTCGAGCATCGTCCGCTCTGGAAATCGTAATTTTTGTATTCATCAAACCACATATCCACAGCCCTACCGAAAAAACAAAGAAAAATGACTTTATTCGTGTACACGAATTGTCAGCAATTAAAGAGTTATATTTGAAAAGTTTGGTAGTAACAGCGATATTTTTCTCTGTTTCTCTCTCTCTCTCTCTCTATATATATATATATATATATATATATATATAACTTACATTTTCATGGTTTGAACGCCAGCCCAATTTTGACCGACATAGTTGAAATCCGGCACCTTTCTGTCCGCATTTGTATCATGACCCACACGACATTGATTAGCAAGTATCTGAGCTTTTGCTTCTAGATCTTTATGCCATTGCTGTGAAGATGAAATAGAAACATCTCCGTATATGTTTTTTTGTATTAAGTAAAGTACAACTTTATGCCATTAAATACATGGCAATTTAAGCTTCACACAAGACAACAAGATCTCACTTAAAACACACGATTGTCGATTATTCTAGCACATCGATGCAACGAGATCTCAAAAAGTTGAAATAGAGGTTTCATAAGTTATCCCTGCAACTACTGAACGTCGAACAATCTCCTACTAATTCTAGTAATCATGAACCACACACATGATCCATTTGTCACACAAAGAAGCCAAGGAGAAAACAAGAACGCAGAAAGTTTTATTGTAGAAAAAGCAGTAAGCTTAACAATAACAATAGGATGACGAGGTATATGTAGTTAAAATATGTAAAATCTGCAAAAAGTCAATAAGGACCGTCACACCTCATGGTTCGTCATATACTTATCAACTTTAGATGCGAAAACCTTAACAGATGACGGACGTATGATTTATTCAGGCAAAATGTTCCAAGTTAAACAAATTCTTACCTAAAAAATTCCGACAAATACTCAATCGATAATGCGGAATGCTTAAATCCTTTGAATGTTTTCCTGTTCGAGTAAGGCCATTTGGCTTTAAAAGGATGGTTTTTAGTACGCAAGATTTTTAATGCAAACAGGAGGTCACTGCGTATCCGTCGTTGGGTGAAATCGTGTAGATTTAGTTTTAACATATATATCTTTGAATGGCAAATTTCTGTTACGGGAGATCAAATTTGTCGCACGAAGATAAAATCTGTCAAGTAGTTCGATATTCTTCCTCGGGCATGGTGCCCAGAATGGAATAGAATATTTCATAACAGGACGTACATACGTATTAATTTAACGGGGTAAGGTTTCTGGCGTGAAAATCCTGAATATTCTTTTTAGAATACTCAGGATACGGCAGGCTTTATTGTGCACTGTCCGGTAATTATGCCCAGGCTTAATTTCAAACGACACCCAGATACCGAGATCTTTTTCTGCTGTGGTCCAGACGAGATCAGCGATTTTCCAAGCCGCAGCACTTTCCATTTCGCAGTGTTAATTGGTAACTCATTTGTCTGGGTCCAATGGAATAAGTCCAGTTTTAACGCCATACATTTATTAACAGCCCTGACACATTCCCATATTTCAATAGATTCGGCAAACATTATCAAGTTACATCCAATATCTTCTATTATAACGTTCATATACACCCAGAATAGAAGAAGTCCAAGCACCGAGCCTGGTGGGATTCCACTTGTGACGTCTAGTTTTCTAGAGAGGGTGCTGCCAACGCGAACCTGGACGTGTTTTCCAGTAAGATAGTCCTTATCCAATTCTGCAACTTTCCAGTTATTCCATAAGCTTCGAGCTTTTTTTATTATAATCTAATTGTTGACTCTATCGCAAGCTTTGAAAATATCGATGTAGTAACCATGTACAGCCTCACCTTCGTCTGGTGCGTCGATCCAATTCTCGAACGTTGTAAGAAGGTTGAATACACAGCAACGATTTCTTCGAAAGCCGTGTTGTGCAGCTCTTACAATCGTCTTTTATACGTTATCGACAGGTCCACGAAAATGCGATTCCTCTCCGACAACGGAGCGGAAATTAACGTCATCCCTCCATCCAATATGGAACTCGTCGTCGATTACGTTAAGGCGGCAACAAGTACGAAAATTTCTACTTTCGGTCAAGGATCACTTTCTGCCGAATTAGGTCTCAGACGTAACGGTCGATGGATTCTCTCGCTCTTCGATGTCAAAATACCAATATGGGTGCAGATTTCCTTTCTCATTTCGATCTTTAAGTCAACATAGCTTATTGACAATTTAACAAAGATTAATTCATTTGATAACTTCTGTGATTACGCATCAGTGTTCAATGAATTATTGACAGAATTTCCTGAAGTTTTTAAACCGTGTTTGCAATCTATTACTGTGAAACATGACGTCATACACCACATTCTGACCCGTTCTACACCAGTGTTTGACAGATCACCTCGTTTGGTTCCGAACAAGTTCGAAGTAGCAAAGCGTGAGTTTGAACACATGCTTGAACTTGAAATCACACGACCATCCAAATCGCCTTGGGTAAGCCCCCTTCACATGATGAAGAAGAATAAATCTGATGTTGGCGTCCATGGGAAGATTACCGTGCTCTTAACAGAGTAACTATTCCCGAGCTGTTCCTTATTACTCATATACATGACTTTGCACTTTCCTGGCATGGAAATAATGTGTTTTCTAAACTGAATATGGTAGGTTCTTTTAACGAGATACATGTCGCCGAGGAAGATATCCCGAAAACAGCCATCACCACACCTTTTGTTCTTTTCGAATTTCCAAAAATGCCCTTTGGTTTATGCAACGCTCCTCAATCCTTCCAGAGATTCATGGGCTAAGTTTTCCAAGAATTATCTTTCATTCATGTATGTATTGATGAAGTCCTCATTACGAGTTCGTCTAAATTGGAACATGCAGGATATCTGCGTGTCGTGTTTAAGCGACTTTCACAATATGACATTGTGGTTAACCATGATAAATGCCTTTTTGGTGTCATTTTCACCGAAATTTTAAGGCACCTTGTCCTGATAACCTCTCATCAAATAACAATTATCACTGTCCCACTTCTTTTCGATTCCGTGGTTAAGTCCAGAAGTTAAGTGGTTAAGTTACAGAAGATTTATTCCGAATTGTGCTAACATATCTCAGCCGATGACCGATTTGTTACTCAAAACGGAGCGTCAATTTAAGATAAATGGTGATGCTGTTGAATCGTTTCGACGATTGAAGACGGGTTTATTGGGTACAAAAAACAGAATGTGTACGTTGTTGTTGGTAAAATCTTCGTTGGATCAACCGTTACAGGATCAATATGCCATGATCTCATCTGTCTATCTATCATAAGTAACTAATGGTTGGCCAGGTGAATGCATTTCAACCTGAACCCGACACCCGTGGTCTGATGAAGCTTCTGTATCAGAAACGAAATGCTACCAATAATCGACTGTAACCAATTTATTTCAAAATTTCTGTTCATGTTGGCTATTATGTCATTCTCGAGTACCACAAATCTGTTCCAATTGATCGTTCCTTCCCTATTTTCATTCGAAGTTTCAATTTTTATTCAAACATTTTCACGAATATTTCAATTTAACTCAGAAGGTATGTTATGACCATTTATCAATAACGGTGTACGATTTCATTACTATTCCCAAAAGTATAGCAATAAATTTTTCAAGCTTAAATTCGACTTCGTACATGGTTCTGATCACGTCACAGAAACGTATTTCACAGGCAAATATTTACACAATTTAATCAAATTCTAACATGCCCAGGAACAATGAAAATTGTGCAAATCCTTTGAAAACAGTTCAAAATATTAACGAAAAATAATAGCCGTAGGTTTGATTCAAAGTTCTTCCACGCGGTCATTAAATGAAGCGCGATATTTTATGATTTGTTTGAATGCGTATATGGAAAGATGAAAAATAATTTTTCGATTAGAAATTTAGCAGACATCACGTTCAAAGTCAAACCCACCAAATCAGGCATGTAACGAGCTCCAGGCTGACCAGGAACTTGACCTTGTCGAATTTGTCTCCGATAGGCATTTTGATAATTCAACAATTGGTCTCTCCAGTCACTTGGCAATTCTCCCAGCACCAAGTTCACTGAGGCAAGAGAAAACACGAGAAAAATCAGTTTGCAGAAACCGAGTGGCATAGCTGTTGTCGGAAGAATTCACAATGATTTCTAGCAATTTTATACGGAAACACCCGAGTTTAATTTAAAAGCGAATCGATAAAATTAATTATTTTTATGAAACGAGAGATTGACCCGACCTAATCCCATTAAATTATGGAGAATATATTTTATTGTTAGGCTGATTGACACATTGGAATTTGTTTAGGTCAAATTCGGTCAAATTAATTAGAAATAAACTCCGCCAAGGACGGTCCCAAGCCCGTCTGAGAAAGGAGGAGGGTTGGGCTTAGGGCTAGCAACCCTATCCCGTAAAAGCTACATTGCTACGGAAACGATGACAACAGATCCGAAAATTAACCACTGGCGTGAAGTTGTCTTCGCCTCATGTGCCACCCGGCAAGGAGAGGAATGAGTGAATTAGAAATAGACAATAGTAGCGTTTATTGTTTGCCTATTTAGGAGTATACACGATAAGGTAAAGAAACAGAATTGACTTCATGGATGTGCACGAGTTTTCGGTGATCATATTAATTTAAACATAAAAATTTCTGAAAACGTTTATAGAAGAGATTATTACGATGAAGATTTCAATAAGTGACATCGTTTTTATTCAAGCATAATAGTCAGTATCAAACATGGAAGTAATAAATCTTATTTGCCGTATAACCATAAGCATTTCTAGCTAGGTGGGAAATGGTAAGACCTAAAATTCCATATTGACGTGTATTACGCTTGATTGAATATTGGTCGTGTCGTGGCATATATATCATTGTGCTGCAGGTAAATACATTGATCATTCTTTGAGCCATTCCCCTCTACCTTGACTCGCACTGTAATCTGTCTTCGAAACGATTTTAACCAAAGCTAAATCACAAAATGAATTTTCAATATTTCATTTCAAATGATATAACCATTTTATAACTTTCCCATTTGCTTACAGCTGACTCAATCCAATCTTGCTGTCTCCTCCTGTTGACAGCAAACAGTCAGAAATGATAGGAGTGACAGATGTATTGTCTTGTTCATAACCATCGAACTAACTATATACGATCCGTTTTAAGCTGATTACCATTAATAGATGGATATAGCATGGTGATTTTGAGAGAACCTCGAAAGAATTGACGAAAGTAAACCCATATTTCATTTCGTTATGACGTCAGACAGATTACGCGCAACAAACAAGGATTTTCAAATACCGGATTACAGTGATTCGAGTTAGTAGTAGAACCCATAAACTGTCTAATTTACATTATCATCTGCTAATTTCGTCAAGGTTCAATATTTATGATGAATAAAAGCAAATAGCTGTACACTACCATAGGATGTACGTATGGACCTTAAACAAACCGTTACTTTAATGCTTGCGTAGATGTACGCCAAGGGAGGAGCAAAAATAATTCCAATTGCGAAATGGAGGTAAGAAGTCTCGACCTGAAATATTTGATTGGGTATATTTGTTTTTCCAAGTATGTGTGAGAAGCAATTACTATGGGATTTAAGCAAACTGGGGCCAACACAGTATTATTCAACATAACAGATCGTAAAGTTTGTTTGAATATCATTTTGATTGATGAGGAAATAATTTCTGGCGGCTGGCTTTTCAACAAAAAGCATACACGGACTGCGTAAAGTTGCAGCGACAGTTTAATTCGGAATGTGAGATTTGAAGAATCAGGCTGTGACTGTGGGTCGGGAGATTCGAACCAGCGGTGAAAAGGTGTCTTAGTTGGTGTGGACCTCGTATGGATTATTCGGTGTCAGGATGAGGCCAGATCGGATGCGTCTGCGTTCGAGGGTGACAATCCAAGTTTAATCAATCGCTGCTGAAAGCGTAGATAATGCAATCCAGTAACCATTTTGGTTGCCTTCTAACAAATCCTATGTGAGGAGCGAGATGACATTTTTAATCCATGGTGTGCAAGCTTGTACTGTATAGTCTACATCTGAATGTATATAGGTTATGAGTATATTTGACAATGAGTGCGGTCGGAAACGTCCGAAAATTCGTCTGAGCAAGCAGAGTACGCTGCATGCACGCTTGTAGATGGTCGCGCACTGGAGACTGTTTTAAATATCGGAACACACGGATACCGCGATCATTCTATGATATACTCCATTCAAGCGTGTGACTGCCAAGTATGTATGAGAACGGGAATGGTTTCCCAACTTGCAACATTTGAAACTTGCGCAACTTGAAGGGCAGTTGGATTGCATTGAGCACTGGTGCAGCTTATTTAAATCTGCTTGTAAAACTAGGCAATCCTCAAAAGAGTTGACATTCATCCAAATGTTTACATCGTCGGCGAAAAGAACAACTTTAACACTCATCAGTTTCGGTAGATCGTTTATAAATATAAAGAATAGTATTGGACCGAATTCTAAACCATATGAGACACCGCTCGTAGCTTCAATCGTTCGGAGAAATTCGCAAACTATTCTGACTTTCGCTTTGCGTTCAAACTGGTAACTTGACAACCATGTTAGTAGATTTCCGGTGACACCAACATCCTGAAGCTTCTTAATTAGTAAGGAGTGATTAACTCACTCGAAAGCGTTATATATATCTCAGTAACAGATATGTACGGATCTCTTTTCGTCTAGTGCTAGCGTTGTCGTTTAAAGTTGTGATAAAAATTTAGACAAGCAAGAGCATGTATTTCTAAACCCATGTTATGCCTGAGAAAGAATTTCACGGCTCTCAAGGTGCTTGATAATACTTTCGCACACCAAGCGTAACAACACTTTAGAAACCACTGAAAGGAGCGTCACATGGCCGTGTGATAACTCCGGTTTTCTAGTCAGCTGGCACGATTATCGTATTTAGTGTGTTTCGATAATTCACCTAGTGGGCCGCAAAGCTCCGGCTCACATGAATTTAGAATAGCAGTCTTTAGTCGGTCATCCCCCAGATGTTTGTTAACGTTCAGACTGCCTAGATGCCTTCACACAACCGTAGGATTCACATCGACATCACTTATGCTTTCCACCTCTATTGAACGTTGCAAGGGTGTTGACGGGGGCACATTCTCTGGACAAAATAATTGCGCATAAAATGTTGCTAAGGCATCAGCTGTATCCCTGACATTATCTGTCAATTCGTCCGCTGCCTGAACAGGAAAAACTACTGGTTTAACCTTAGTCGTGTTATTTACGATCGTGTAGTGTCTTACGATGTCGCTCCATCTGGTCTATCAGCACCCAATGGTGATATTGCTTAACTTCGCGAATTAAGAACGTCACAATGTTTGGGGTATTTCAAAAATGATCCCATGATAAGTCTCTTTGAGTGATCCTGTGTGTAGCTCATACCGAATTTCATATGGCTATCCACTTTCGAGTGCGACTGCGGAGTTTGAAACAAAATGTCTTAGGTTTTCTTTTCGGAGTATAGGCTGAGTTTTCGTCTATTTTTATACCGATGTATCTTAAAAGGCTGGAACAGTGAGTTTCTTTATGGAAAGAAATTTGAGTGCAATCGATTGGAGCAGTTTTCGGTTAACGCTTCACTTCTGACACAAGCTTCGTCAGACAAAAGGTGATAGTCAGACGGAACATGATTAAGTAGTAGTCACCCCCCCCCTTATTTGACCTTACCGCTAAACAGCCTATAGTTCGCCTACAGTGTGTCACGTCTCGTGGGAATGACCAGGATCAGTGGTAGATTTGCCTACTAGTGTGTATCCACATCAATCCAATACAAGTGAACACGGTCAAGGTCGGTTGACACAACGGCCCACATGCGTAAAAGTATATAACTAACAAGCTAAGGTTAAGCTATTTTTGAAGATAAAAAGTGAAGTGAAACGTTACCCAAAAACTGTTCTAACCGATTACACTCAAATTTCTTTGCATTATGAATACACGATCGTTCCCAAAAATATTCCAATCGAGTGAGTTTCTACATTCGTAAGATCGAGATGCCTCTCGTCCAGCATATGGAGTACTTCGCGAAGGCTAATGTATCCAAAACTTCTCATGTGTTTGACGTATTTAGAGGCCCTCCTGGCGCTGCACACGAATTCGGAGAACAACATGAGGTGGTAACTTAGTCCCAGAGGACAGTTATACTGCACTGATTCGACTGCATTTGCTTCCGATGTGAGAATCAAATCTAGGATTGAAGATTCGTCGGGGCTTCTCTGTCGAGTGAAGGAATTCACGTGGTTGTAAAGAAGAATGAGATTAATAATCTTGCGGAATTAGTACTCAAGTTGGGTTTCGCTTAGATTTCCAGCGTTGCGCATTATTTCTAGCAACATTCGTCGTGGGCGTCAGATGAGGTGAATGAGTGGTAAATCACAACAATGATGCAGTTCTCTCCCGATTTCAGGTGCAAACTACACCACATGGTATCCTCCAGAAACCATTGTGCAGTGAAGACGCTCTTGGCGATGAACAATTACTCGGCCACCTGTTCGTGAACGGTCTCGCCAAAACAGGATCATGTTGGGAATTACCAGCTCACAATCATTCACCTAATCATTGAACCACGTCTCGGTTACAGCGATAATGACAGCAGAAAACTGAATGCTGAAATAAGTTAATTCAGCTATTTTGTTCCACAAAGACTGAGCAGTTGTAAATAAACAGCTAATACCGGTTTTGGTATGTAGCGATGATTTGCGGATGATGTATATTGGTCTGACTCACTGTGAGCCGGACAATTATGGTTTTTTGAAGCGTCTTCTGAGTTTGAGTTTTCTGTGTCTTTGCACGGCAATGCTCCAGCTTGTGGTTCTGAGACAGCCTTAAATGTGTATAGTCTGACGTCGCTATGGATATTTTTACAGTGTACTCGCCAAGTATGTCTGACGAATTTTGTCATTGCACTGGTTAGGAAAGTGAGTTTCAAAGGAGGTGGTCCATCACCTTTGTAATTTAATGATCACCTTTGATTTGATGGATATCCTGAAGGTAATCACAACACACTCCCGCGCTACTATTGTGTCTGCGATGTACAGCCACTGTTTGCAGTCGTGTTGTTGTGGTTTACCAGCTTCCGTTGTAATGGCAGCCTCTGGAACGCCTGGAAGTATTAGACTGCGCTCGTTGCTCTTCTTGTGAATATCAAGACGTCTTTTTCTTTCCCCTCAGGTTGTCGGTGTAGATTCGAGTATTACAACAGGTAATCGTTTGTGTGTATGGCATCTCGTTTGTATTCATTAAAAATAAACTTAAGCGAATGGCGTGATCGTAAGCTATCGTACTCACAACTAACTAAAGTCCCTTATATTGTGTTGCTCACACACAACGGGTCACATCAAGATTAGCCTCACCACATTTTACTGTCACAGGAAATCTTTTTTGCAATAATGGTTTTCAGGCTTGGATATAGTACAGCAATGATCTTTTCGATGTATAACAAGGCTGCAGCTGGATCACAGGAAATGGTTGAGCGCACTGGATAAATGATTCCAACTTTAAAATTCTAGCAACATCCGAGGTCATGGCTGAAAGTAGGAACCACCACACTCCAAACGGAACTGCCGCAGGTAATTTTTATTCAGTGGGTGTGTTTTGTTTGGAATGAACTACCTGCCAATTTGGTAAACTGAAACACTGTAGATATATTCAAATCAAAACATGTCGAGAGCTAATCCACATATTACCCACAAATATTGATAAACCATTACAGTCATGTGGTATATATATATATATACTTCGACACTGGTTATTGTAAAGTTAACTGCTTTTTCAACCATAAATCTGAATAGTCCATCCCATCCAACTCAGCGTAGGCTGCTGAACGGTTAGCCGTTGAGGTACGATAATATATTGCAGAAGTTACCTTATGAAGCTTGATTAGTATAGGCTGTGTCGTAACAAATATGCAATCAACGGAAGCTGCCTGACAATCTTGTGTAATAATTTAGCATTTTTTTAGTTCACGCCTAAGTGTTTCACTGCATGTCATTCAACTGGACCGTCGTGATCAATTTTATCAATGTCGTTCGAAGGATCTAGATCGAGAAATAAAACACAATTTGCAAAAACAGAATCACAAAGTGATCAGGCGTTCAAGCGGGGAAACGCTCGAGGTGGTCAAAACGGATATATGGCTAATTGGGTTCAGTTAAACTCGAAGTGGTGGGAACCGGAAAAGTAAAAATATGAAACGACTGTTAAATAGGGTTCACACAACGAACACAGAAACCAGTGGTGACATATACGCATCTCAAATAATTCGGATCGCAAAACCATCGAACTAAATCCTAATAGCACCCCCATAATCACATGGGTTGATTTCACAACATTTTACGAAGGTAAATTTTTGCAAAAATACAGTATCATCAGTTCCCGGAAAGATTTTCAATTTATCCCGACCAGCCTTTACAAAAATTTAATTCATTGAGCTAATAAAAATGATGTCAGCGTCGCGATTCGTCCTTAGTGTTCACACTTAATATCATTACTGGGCTTCATTCAAACAAGAGAAAGCAACATTTAATCGACGTAGATATCCAAAAGCACGACGAAAAAAGATTTTCGATGATGATTTGCATCAGACGGAATCAAGACTGCACAAATGGGCGAACTGATCTTTTAGGACAGCCACTCAATACAAGTAAAAACAAGGTAAGTGGAACATCGATCCCAACATCGTACTACAGCATACAAAGCAAATAAATGAATTTCTCGCAAAAAGGCATGAGAATTTGATACCCTAAGGGACACAAATACCAAACGGTACAAGTTTTAGAAATTGCTTGTTATAGACTCAAGCATGATCAGTCAGCCGTGAAAATCAAAGGAATATTCGTAATATAATTTAAATAAAAACATGAAAACCACATATTAGCGCCTTCCGCGTAAGGTGTATATTGCTATACTTTTCAATGAATTATATAGAAATTCATAGGCACTAACAAACTGTTATATCAGCAGACCCTACCATGTATGTGAACAAACAAAACAGTAAACCTCAACTATAAATGTCATAAATCTTATTTTTTACAGACTACTTGTCAGTACCAGATGACAAGAATTAATCACAGCTTTGACCAAATCTCTTCAGATTTGCTATTGCCTCTTTCTCGTTGGAGCAAATTAATCGATAGCTTGCGAAGGATGTGTGACCTGATGAGGTCGCCATTGTCTAGTCAGTCAACAAAACTGCAAGCTGATTTAAAAAGCAAAAACGATGAACTTTGAGAGGATGTCATAATCGAATAGCAAATACGAACTTCTATATTAGTTTAAAATAAGCAAAATAAATTGAATGGGTGCATTGAAACAATTCCGAAAACAGAATTCTAAATTCTATGCTTAAAAGGTAAAATAAAAAAACGAGATACTGGCGAACAATCCAGCGTTGGCGTACCCCATCATACAAAAGTGAAAGGAATGAGAAGACTGCACTCATACACCAACATATAAACAAACATAAAATCAAAGGAAACATATGTTTTCACTGGATGACAGTTGGCTGTTTTGAGCATGAGTTTGTGCCCTTTGTCATAGCAACAAATCGTAAACGTCTGTCACCCAATATTTGATCTACGGGGGTAGGCGGTTTTTTATGTCAAAATCACTATGGCATAAAACCATCCCATTTCCCGTCAAGTGAGATTAGTGGTTAATAGCAAAACACAAGATTAAGATGACTTAGTAATTTCAATTGACTATGACAGGTGTAATGAAATCTACTGCTCCCTGGTAATCACTACTCCTGTTTGATAAAACGTCTGCCGAGCACCTACGTGGTTATTACATAGAGTTCCATACAAACACGAATATCTACAACAAAATAATCCTCATATCAAATTGACGATTTGCTGTTTTGTTACACAACTTCAGCCAAAGTTGACCATAGAAGTAAATATCCAGCACATTATTTTGTTTAAAAAATAGCGGTTGTGACGACAACACAGTACGGAATTTTTAATCATTATATGAGACAAGCAGTCTAAGTTCATCTGTTTAAACCCATGACATAATTCCAAGTTCGACAGCTCCGAATTCCTTTTCACACATGACATTATAAAGAAAACGCGAGTTGCCTGAATGCTATTTTTAACCCTCAACAAGCAATAGGGAAGTCCTGTTGGATCTGTGCAGTTCAAATAACAGTAAATATGCGTTACAGCCCAGATGTAGTGATTACCCCAGCACCGAAAAAAGGATCGCTACCTATCACAGAAGTGAATTCTAAAAGGACAATATTTTTTTCGAAATCTTTAGAAAGACTAACGGACGATATTTAAACAAGTGGACTGTGTATGAATACAAATTGGTTACCGAGTTGAACGCAATTTATGAGTCGTTCGCAAAAGTATCCTATTCAGTTTCGTTTATCTACCGAAATGGTGTGGTTCTATGATACCAAAATCTAACAAGACTAAGAAATAGCATAAAAACAACATTACTTGAAATGCAAAGACCGTCAGCGATCATGAGCTGGTCTAAATCCTGTAGAAGATGCGATAAGCTATATCGAACAACCAGAAGGGCAAGCCAGGACCATTTGACAGTATCTTAGCCCACCAAAAGGGTGACGTTTATTTCCCACCAATCTTGTTCAAACATGAGATTGCACGGATGTGCAATCGTGCAGCATTTATGTGCTGTGCGGCTAACATCGTGCTAAATTGATTGGCCATCGGTAGTGAACTGCTTGCTGAAATACGCTGGAGTGTCACTACCATTTCTAATTTTTATTTCATATATCTGTCTAAGCCTGGGCAACCTGACAGTAGCTTAGCCCACGTGCAGACTCTGATTGTGCCGCGCGTTGCCTGGATCAGGCTTGTGCTTTCATACCATACCATACAAGACCACGAATCTCATTCAACGACACCGTACATGAATAGAAAATGTTCAGAGTTTGATTATAGATTCGGGACGTCGAAAATTTGGCAAATGAACATGCTTTTTCACGTTCAACGAGAATGTAATACTGTTAATTAAAGATACATATGTTGATTAAATTTTGAACGCCCCGGAAAAATTGACGCGTCATAGCGGCATAAATATTCAAGAGAATTTATCACAGAGTGAAGAATCAATATGAGATCGTTCCCACTTTATTACTGGTGAAAGACAATAAAATGTTTCTGACCAGTTTAATTACTTCAATTAGATAATCTGGAAGAAAATACGTCTGAAAAAACAAATCGCGAAGAAAACTGAAGGCAACTCGAAAAGGACTAGGGAACCGCACCACGAGGCAAACGATTTGGACGAAGCTTTAGGAGATAGCAATGGTGACGTTTTCTAAACACATGACTTCCTGAAAAGAACAAGGCAAAAGTATTAGGGGAGATGCCAGAAAAAAACAAAAGAGGGATGCACTAATGAACAAGTCAATGCCAAGAAAACCCTGCCAAAAAGCGATAAGATAAGAAAGATAACCATTTCAAACTGTGAGTACAAGGTAAAGCATTGTATAGCATAGAGAAAAATTACAAGGTTGCGCATAAACTTAAATTCGGGTTACCAGTACGGAAACGCCTTTCTAATCTGCACCTCGATGATTAAAATCAATGAAAGTATGAAAATGAACTTGAGAGACAACAAAATACATTATGCAGCTGATCAATCAAAGACAACTGCGTTCAGATAAAACGAACGACTATATAGACGGAGTGCAAGAAATATGCTCTGATTCTGGGGAAAATAACAAGATTACAACAAGACGGAGAGACGTAGATGCACTCCACTCAAAACTTCTATTAGCTCGCTGGAGATTAGTCGAATTAGTCAAAAGTTTCTAACAAACCAGAGACACCTTCTTCAACATCAATGCCCACAAAATTGTTGTGAGCCGAAGTAGATTCGCGCACAGATGCAATCAGAGAAATATCATTTGTATTCAATAGGCGAAACCAATAATGGTAGTAATTGATGAACAAAGTGTGCACCTTGCTCGGACGCATGTATTATATTGGGATAACAAACCAGGTGGTCAAAATCATATGCATCTAATTATTCCAAATTGTATTTCGGCCTAAACTTGTCTCCATAGGGCCTATGATATGTACCTTATTTTTAAACACTCTTAAGTCATGTGATGACGGGGCAACACCAATTTATACAACGGGTGCTCTCACTCGTTGTTTTCGCTATGCGGCACAGCTGTTCACAGCACAAAAGCTGATCAAACAGGACCCGTGGTCATAGACGCAAAAGTTATCGATTATCGGGTGCTCACTGAGAATAAATAGTAGGTTGCAGAAGTTTTATAAACGAACGAAATTAATTGCGTTACTATTTGTGACGAGAAAAGGTCTTGAAGTTCGCTACATTTTAGAATACATTTTCTTTGTCTGTATGCCTGTCTTACGACTGTTGTGACTGCTGTTCTCGTTCGTTCACATGTGGCGTTTAATTGCATACTTTGATGAAGAGAATCGTTGATGAAAATCAGTTAAGCAATCGGTACATCCTACTCAATTTACCAAGGAACCGAAGTTGCGGTTTTTAGCACTTCCGGATGTGTCAAATGGAACGTATAATGCTACGGCATGTGGGGAGACCTGCGTCTACCGGAAAAACTCACACAGATCAAATACTGAACTTCCACACAAGCACCGAACATCCAGAAAGGTATTGTTCAAAGTTTTCCAGAAGAATGGATACCAAAGAAGCTTCATAGTACGCAGCAAGTTCAACGGACCACAACAAAGAAACCGAGGAGAAAACAGAACCAGACGTATTCAACGATGTGTTACACATATCTCAGAAATTGCAGCTCGGGTAATTCGGCCATGTTTGCAATTGGCATCGCGCATAAACCCGCGGCAACACTTCACAGCCATTTCAACAGCACGAAAGACAAAGTGGCGAAAGAAGGGAAGTCGAACATCGTCTGCAAGATTACACGCGTAGATTGCGAATTACGTCGGACAAATAGGTCCCAAGATGAGCACAAGACAAGAGGAATATCAGTTGGCCGTATGCAGACATGATCGGAAACTACTAATTTCAATACATATCGATCAATTCGGGCATCAGCTCGACTGAGACTGCACGAAAATAGTAGCCAAAGGAAACGACCGACTGGTGCGAGAATTCCTTGAAGCATGGCGCTTAACAACTCACTCAATTAAGCGGTATCTTCAGTTGGCTGTAAAATATGGACCAATGAGAAACCACTTACATAGAAAGCAAGACATGAAATCGCGTGAGTGATAGCGAACGGACAGACAAACTGTACAAGAAGCAAAGAATTCCAGCTACCAAACACTTCGAAAAATTGTGCTAATGATACCCCCTAGGTCGGGAGGATTGTTTCTATGATTCTGAATTTTGTCAACAAAGTACAATTATAAGGTATTATCACTTAGCACTTTTAGGCAAAGTAATGCTGACACAGATAAACAATAATCAGACAATCTACTACGGTCACATTTACTTCCAACATCTTGAGCGCTAACTGAAACCAATCTGGTATTATCCGAGGACAATTTTTATGCGTTCATTCGAAAGTTACATCGGTCGATTGCGCTGAACGCGACAAACTTAGCAAAGGAGCCCACGCAGTTCTTACCTCCAAGTCTGCTTCCGTTTCAATCAAACCGTTCACCTGAAGCAGCTGATATTGCGGATGCTTGAGATCCTTCAAGTCCACCCGCAATCGACCTAGCACTTCAATCCAGTCGTATGACGTAAATGGATGTTCAGCAGATGGAGCAGCCAAGCGTAACGATTCTGCCGCGTTGCTTATCTGACGCATCGCGTCGACAGGAATATTTGGGTCCAGCAAAATCAAGGCAATCGGTTGTTCGAACTCATCCAGCTGTGAAAGTATTATAAATTTGTGAACAGTTATAGTATTAGGCAGTATATTTAGTATACTTGTAGACGGAAAAAAGAATTGCAATTAAAGAAAAGATAGAAGGCCAGATGTGGGTGGTGTCCTTACCGATGCTTGGTAAGTTTGTCACCTTCCTTGCGCATTATATGCCAGGCCAGCACAAAGATGTATGTATGTATGAAAGCACAAGCCTGATCCAGGCAAAGTGCTGTACAGTCAGAGACTGTAGATCAGAACATCGAAAGAATATTCAAAAGAGACCATCATCAAGAGCTCGTTAATATGAAATAACTTCCGCCTGTCTATATTAGGGACCACAGGATTGGTCAAGAAAAACCCATTTAAACCTGAACAATGTTCCTACCGACACCCCTGGTCTAACGAAGCTCCTGTGTTTAAAAGCAAAACGTTGACAAAAAACCTGCTCTAACCGATTCATTGCAAATTTTCTTTTCCGTAAGGACTCCCGATCGGTCTCGAATATTTTAAAATACCTTTGATATACTATTTGATAAACATCACGATTGTAACAACATGAAGCGATTTGACAGGATCCTTTGGTGTAGTAGAGCAAGTGCCGAATAAAAGTGTAAACTCAATGACAACCCATTACCGTGGGTATTCATTGAAAACATTTACTTCATAGCTAGGTGTCTTAGAAAAGTTGTAGCACAGTCTCACGTGTATCGTATGAGAAAAATGTGAACTCGAGTGGATACATACTTCAACCCCAATGACCAATCGGCTGTGTCCTTCGTGTTGTAAAACCATGGGTACTGAATAGGTCTGCATATGAAAGATGAAAAGGTGTAAAAAATAGTGATGCAAAATATTAATTTTGCAACAGGAAGGCTAAAAGTTTAGTTCGGTAATAAGCATGAACAACTACGAGGGTACCATTGTGGGACTGCGGTGTCTCGTATCACAATATATGGAAATGCAATGCAGTTCAAGTATCGTAAATCACCTATTGTTAAACATCGGGGTCAACATGTAGTTTGACAAAGCATCTGTCATCTTGTCCATGTTCAATGGCCTAATTTGAGCAAATTTCAAGCTGAATGGGTTGAAAGCATGATGCTTGTTATGCTTATTAGTATACTACGATTTTTTCACATTTTCTTATTTGGTTCTCCTGCTTCACATTGCTCGACAGTTTGGCTGGCACCAGAACAATGCTCCATGATGGCGATGACTCTGATGATAAAAACGATAGTGAATAGTGGGCCCGTAGTCGGTCAATCTTGAATTAGCCAAGCGAGAGACGGTCAAAAGCTCGCCATTTGAAGAGCACCCGTTGTGTCGTGAGCGTAAGATAACGGGCAAGGTAGCAAAACCTGAAACGCGCTATGAAACACACCGATCTACTTCAGTACAGCGTCATACATAGAGAAAGGAAAACAGTCACATTCCAGTTATTTTAATTGCTTTCTATAAGTTGTCCCCTAAATCCGTCACACAGAAGGTAAAAAGCCTGGAAACGAAAGGTTAATGCCGTTAATATTAACGATTAGTCTCGTAAAGAACGTGTTTCGACTAACGACTGGCTTGCCGAAATACCTCCACGTTGGTGCCAGCTGGGTGGGCTCGGTTCTCCGGGCTCAGCGAAAGGTTTGGCGGTGGTGCTTATGGATGTGGTGGGTTTTCGACTGACAAGCGTTCTCCCTATAAAAAGCCACAAAAAATCCAATAACGACATCATGACGCGGCGGATGTGACTCGGCGCATCACAAGTCACTGTACCTTGTCCTATCTAAGGAAATTGTATGGTGCACAAACGAAAACTGGAAAAGGGTGTACGAACCGATTCGTCGGTCATCGGCCACCGCTAGGTGCGAACATCTTTCACTCCACTGCCTCGTGGGTAAAGCCAATTGGCTTCAAAAGCACACGTCATCCACGAACACTGTCTCACTGGTGCACTTTTGACCGTGAATGCTGGATGCATCGATTGCAAGAACAAACGACACCTGTATCGGCGACTAATCATAGTGGTGTTTCTGGATATTAGAGCCGCCTTTGCCTCGGTCGATAGATGCGCCCCATGGAACTGCTTACTTCACAAAGGAATCCCATTGATGTATGTCGCTATCCTAAGCTACTTATTCGCTCACTCGATAGGAATAGAGCTTGAGTTTGAAGGAAGGATATATTCCACATCGGTAAGGGAAGTATTGCTTTACGGGAGTGAATGTTGGACAGTTCGCGCATAAGACGTTAAGAGGCTGCATGTTCTCGACCAACGTTGTTTGCGAAGGATTGCTCATGTTCTGTGGCAACATTACGTTTGCAACTCTGAGGTCAGGGGAAGCAACGGCACTAGCCTTCAGACAGCCATTAGCCGACGTCGTCTCCGTTAGTTTGGGCACGTCCTGTGTACAAAACATGAACGGTTACCACGCCGAGCGCTGGTGGTCAGCCAATAACTTGGAAGAGTGTCATGAAACGAGTTACTTCTGGATTAGCCAAGGTTGAACGCGGGCTTGCCTGGATGAGGTGCAAGAGAAGGAGAGAATGTTTGGCTCGAAATATTGTCAATCAACCGACATCAATGGAAAGAGTGCATTATTTTTAATTCCACCTGAATAATTTATTTGCTCGATCAATAAATAAAATTAAAAAAACCAATAAATTAAAAAACGACTTGTGTAAATGGACAAAAAATATTCATTGTTCTTTTCTGACTGTTCCCACCGTGTGTTGTACATTATATCTGTTAAGCACGCCGTTCAAAATGTTTGTCCGAGTATGGCTGAAATAACGTATTTCGATTGGCTGCGATGAAGATTGAAGATCGAGTAAGTTAATACACGGTCTTGAAAATATGCATTTCCAAAAATTTGGAGCCAATAAAGGAACACCAGACATTAACAGTGAATATGTGGAATGTATCGTAGACCAAGCAAAAATTTGGCTGGATCCGAGCAAATGCTTTCATACCTGCATACATACAGACAACAAAGCAAGTAAAAACGGTGCTCACTTCTAGCGAGGCGCTGCTGACGCGCCCGGCGCTGATGTACGAATAGATATGTTCCAAAAGCCTGAAACAGACAATGAATACCAAACACACGTTACAGATTAAGAGATAATATCAAAGTGTAAAACGAATAGTAATGGGTGCTGGATGAGAGTGTAAGTATGATGAAAAAGGAAATTACTAACCAATTGGTGATACAGGAGCATACGACCAGAGATCGCCCACCAAAGCTCAAGCTAGCCAATGTAAATGTGCAGGAAGCTTAGTAAAGCTACCTACCCAACGCTGAGCTAAGTACCAGAAAACTGTTACAAGCTTTACCGAAACTAATCTTGCTGCTTCCAATTAATGAAAGCAAATACCGCAAAACAGGCAGTAGAAAGTACGTGCATGGGATGAAAACAGAAGGAAAGCTTTGGAATTCAAAAAACCTCTTCACTTATATTAACTTCCATGCAATACAATAAAGCTGAATTGCTCGGTATTTTATAACGCAAAAGCAAAAAAGCTTAAAAAAAAAGACAGTGCCATGCATACTAACTCCGCCAAGGACAGTCCCAAGCCCGACTGCAAAAGAAGGAGGGTTGAGCGTGGGGTTAGCTACCACACCCAGTAAAAATAAAAACTTCTAGCTGCAGAAAGGTCAACAAGAATACTAACAGAAAACATGGACCTGAGAGAAGATAGACCCTATCTGGAAGGTTATGACGGTGAAAGCCAGAGTCATCTGGAAGCCGTCAGACCGATGACCATCGTTACCACCAGGACCACCACTACCATCGCCACATGGAACGTCCGGACCATGTATGAGACTGGAAGGACGATGCAAGTGGCCGCGGAGATGAGGAAGTATAACCTAACCGTTTTAGGAATCAGCTAGTCAAGATGGATTGGTTCCCGGCAGATGCGACTGACTTCGGATGATTTACTGCTGTACTCGGTCAACGAGCAGGAAGATGCCGTACATACCCAGGGAGTGGCTCTGATGCTTTCCAAGTCGGCAAAGAGAGCACTCATTGAGTGGGAGGCGCACAGAACACGGATCATGACAGCCTCCTTCTATACGAAGAAGAGGATCAGGGTGGATATAATCCAGTGCTACGCCCCGACGAACGAAAGTGAAGAGCAGGAGGATTTTTAAAACAGCTGTCAACCAGCATACAAAGCAGACTAAAGAGAGACATCGTCATTGTAATGGGTGACTTCAACGCCAAGATTGACAGTGACAACCGAGGGTATGAGGAGGTCATGGGGCAGCAAGGGCAGCGCAAGATGGATGACAACGGGGAGAGATTCGCTGAGCTATGCGCCGCAAGCAATACAGTTATCGGAGGAAGAATTTTTAACCACATAAGGATACACAAGGCGACTTGGGTGTCACCAGATCTGTCGACAGAAGACTAGATCGACCACGTGAGCATCGTGAAGAAGTTTCAACGCTCACTTCAAGATGTACGCGGTAAACGACGTTGCTTCCGACTATCATCTACGTGTCGCCAAGATGAATTTGAGGTTGAAGAAAAACTGAATAGAGGAGTTCAGCCAACGACAGCATTACAACACCGCTCTGCTGAAAGGCAGTAGGAAGAAGAGTTCAAAGTCACCCTCAACAACAAGTTCCAGGTACTGGAAGGGCTGCTTTAAGAAGAAACGATAGAAAAGAAATGGTATAAAGTAAAAGAAGCGGTGACTTTAGCATGTCAATAAGTACTGGGCCCAAAAACATGCACACACAAAGAATGGATCTCAGCAGGGTAGCTGCAGAAGATTGAAAAGAGAAAAGAAAACAATTGCGAACAACAGCATTGAAAGCAAAAGCATGTCAATACTTGCACGGATGTGCAATCGTGCAGTACTTTGTGCTGTGCGGCTAACACCATGCTAAATTGATTGGCCAGTGTTAGTGAGCTGCATGCTGTAGTCTCACTACCATTTCCTGTTCTTTTTTCTTTCTCATATCTTTCTAGGCCTGGGCAACCTGACAGTATCTCAGCCCACGTACAGTCTCTGACTGTGCGGCATTTTGCCTGGATCAGGCTTGTGCTTTCGTACATACATACATACATGTCAATAAGTACTGGGCCTAAAAACATGCACACACAAAGAATGGATCTCAGCAGGGCCGCTGCAGAAGATTGAAAAGAGAAAAGAAAACAATTGCGAACAACAGCATTGAAAGCAAAAGCATAAAAAGAATATACACAAAAAATAGAATTATCAAGCGGAGCATCAGAGCAGGCAAGTGGAACTACGTAGAGACACTGGCCACAGAAGCAGAAGCAAATCTGAACAATACCAATGACCTGTATTCCGCCATCAAGAAACTATCAAGAAAGTTTGTCAAGCCAGAAAGGCCAGTCAGAAACAGAGATGGAGAAGCAATTGCAGGACAGAAAAAGAGGTGGATTTAGCACTTACAGGAGTTACTCAAAAGACCAGCGCCTTCAAACCTGTATGTATGTATGAAAGCACAAGCGTGATCTAGGCAAAGTGCCTTCAAACCTACCAGAGATACTGCCAGCTGAGGGCGATCTGCCAATCATGTGATATGCACCCACGAAGGAAGAGATCCGCATCGCCATTAAGCAATTGAAGGAGTGCAAGGCTACAGGACCTGACAGCATCCCAGCCGAAGCTCTAAAGACGGACGTCGAGACCAATGTTGAGCTATTCCATCCAATCTTCTTTAAGATCTAGGAAGAAGTACCAGCTGAGTGGAAAGAAGGCTACCTCATCAAGCTCCCCAAGAAAGGCGACCTCAGCTCCTGCTCCAACTACCGGGGGAATCAAGGATCATTCTGGAGCAGTTTTTGGATTGGAATTCGTCTCTCTACGTCAACTTCATCGGCTGTCAGCGTCGACAGTGTGACCCTGTGGAGACTACTGAGACACTACGGAGTACCAGAAAAGATCACCAACATCATTAGGAAGTCATATGAAAGGATGACCTGCAGAATAGTGAATGGCAGACAACTCACTTACACCTTCGAATAAAGAACCGAAGTGAGACAAAGCTGCTTACTCTCCACGTTAATGTTCATGCTGGCCATAGACTGGATCGTGAAGATATCGACAGACTAGAAGCGGAACGGCATCCAGTAGACACTTTGGAAACAGTTGGACGACCTCGATGTCGCCGACGATTTGGCTCTTCTCTCACACACCCAACAACATCGTGGCGATTAGCTCAGCTAGACTGGGTTTCAACATCAACAGAGGGAAGAGCAAGGTGTTTAAGACCAACGCATCCACCATGACACCACAGTTCAATGCAAGGCGCTGGAAGAGGTGGACAGCTTTACCTGCCTCGGCAGCATCCTGGACAAGCTTGGAGGAGCAGATGCAAACGTCAGAACCCGCATTGGTGAAGCACGAGCAGCCTTTCATCGGTTGCAGAACATCTGGAGATCCAGCGAGATCAGCATTACCACCAAGATCAGGCTCCTCAACGCCTTAGTAAAACCAATACTACTCTACAGAGCAGAGACTTGGAGAACCACACTCAACATCATGAAGAAAATCCAGATCTTCATCAACACCTGCCTCAGGAATATCCTAAAGATCCACTGACCCGACAAGATCAGCAATGAAGAATTGTGGCAACGAACGAAGCAGCAGTCTGTTGACAAAGGCATCCTTCAGAGACGATGGCGACGGATTGGCCACACCCTCCACAAACCTGCAAAACAAGTGCTGCTAGGTCAGACTACCCTCAGGAAATTGGATCTGCATTTGGAGGACAGAAAACGCATAAGCCAGTCCAAAGCAGTACTTAAACAATCTATTGACTGTAAATGAAAAAACAAATGAATTTGCAGCAACGGGGATGATTTTTTAACTCCGCTTCGGTCGCTTGATTATCGAATCAAGGTCCATCGTCGCAGTTGTTTAAAGATCCATGATTCGAATTTAGGCACCATATATGTAGGACGCCACTCAAAAAAATCTAGTGGGTTAGCACGGTAGAAAATCCTCTCTTCATCGATAAACCCACTCAGACTAACGAGTCGTTAAAGTTTTGCCTAAAGTTTCGAGCTACGATTAATCAACACGCCTAAAAACTAAAAAAAACGAAACCAGAATAGACTTCGAAATAGTATGCCCCAACAGAGAAGCTGGGTCTGGTTGCAAGGAAGTCGAAAGAAAACTTGCCACCATTTTAGCTAATTAGAACCAGATATCATGCTAAACATTTGGTTGAGATGTGACATTTAGGAAAGAAATTAATACGACCGATGTTTATATGACAAATGACAATAAAAGGTTTTATTTGGGCAAAGAATTCACCTCGGATGCGATCCGTCTGGCGCAGAAGGTGCTCTACATTCAAGCAAAGAACACCGAACTCCAACGGACGCAAACAGGCTGACCAAATCGGAGGCACCTAGCCAAGCGGTACTATCAACCAACCCAACCGAAGTGCGACCGCCATGTGTGGCTGAACTCGCGGGATGAGAAGTTCCCAAAACGGAAGCCAATTGCGAAGCCCCAAGCGGATCGAACCCCAATGACCAAGCGGATTCCATCAGCGCTTGCAACTTCCACAAGGAAGGCATGGCAGACACGACTTAAAAAGAAAGCCAAGCGAAACGAGATGAGTTAACGTGTAAGGGGAAACAATCGAATAAGCAAATGCGTATAATAGACAGCGGCAAAGTGCCGCACAGTCAAAGACTGCACATGGGCTGAGGCTGCCCAGGCCTAGACAGATATGACAAAAGAAATTCAAAGAAAATAGAAATGGTAGTGAGACTCCAGCGTGTTTCAGAATGCAGCTCACTACCGGTGGCCAATCAATTTAACACGATGTTAGCCGCACAGGACAGAAGTACTGTACGATTGCACATCCGTGCATCTGCACGAACGGTAGCCTTATAAACTATGCCGTGGACGCGGTCAGACATTATATGACCTTCATTATTATCCTACACAAGTGATCAATGTCACCGGTTAATCCGAAAATTATAGCTAATCTCAACGAATCTATAGGTGTTGTCAATTATGAATAAACTGTTTCTCAAATTAATTGACGTATATCGAATTAAGACAACAACTACAAAATTACGTCAAGACTCACCACCAAAAAGCCGCTTCCGGAATTCTGGCAAGCGGAAAAGTGAAGACAACAGCCCCTGTGCATTTCGATAGCAACAAACAAAGGTCTGCTCCCATGGCTCAGAAGCGAAATGATCACAGTCTGTCGATACCAGTTTCCAGCGATTATTCAGCCACCCACTGGCTATGAGTTGATGCAAAGATGAGATTACACCTGATGGAGCCAAGAAAGGCGCAATGGAGACATTTGCAGAACAGATCATTCACCAACAGTATGAAAACAATGGCACGTAAAATCGTGTGGACATAATTGTCGTCGAGAAATCAACGTAGGCATTGGACAAGGTATACTACGGTATGAAAGTACAAGCCTGATCCAGGCAAAGTGACACACACTCAGAGACTGCATGTGGGCTAAGATACTGTCAGGTTGCCCAGGCCTAGACAGATATGAGGGGAGAAATAGAAATGGTAGTGAGACTCCAGCGTGTTTCAGCATGCAGCTCATTATCGTTCGCCAATCAATTTTGCACGATGCTAGCTGCACAGCACAGAAATGCTGCACGATTGCACATCCGTGCTGGACAAGGTGCGTATAATTTATTAATAAGAGTGGGCTGTGATTAAATTTCCGCGGACATTCACGATTAGCTAAATTAAGTGTCAAAATTCTACCTCAAAACTGTCAGCATATTTACTAGATTTAAGATGTTGTTCAAAATTATTCTCAGAAGAAAGATAAATGTAGTGGACACTTGTGTAGATAGTACAGCCACAGTTGCACACCATCCAATTCTTGATTAAATATGGAAAACCAACCAGGAGAAACATCAAAAGAGTCCATGGCATTTGTTTCCAGATAGTGAATTTGATCAGCAGTTTAACCGGTAAGCACCACAAGGAGGTGCGATTGGACATTAGACTGTCTTGTACATAATGGACCGTGTTTAAGAAGTTCAGCACATGCTTTAATGGGCTGCACGTGACTATAGCCAAAGTTGAGAAAATAAAGGTGCGAGTGATAAGTTGCAACTCGTTGCCTATGGCAAGAAACATAGTAAGGTTTTAACCGTTCAACATAAAAGTATCGTACAGCACGGTAAATTGAAATTGCAACTAGCCGACAGCTAAACCTAACTGTATATGACTGGAAATGACACCAGGTACATTAGCAAACCTAGTTGACAAATGGATGCGAAGACTCGTTGAGGAAGTTTACAGAATAAAATCGCGTGACGACGAGCGTCACAGCGTTTCTGGAGCAAAAATGTGATGTAAGATAAGGGACATACCATCGGTGCAAGTTGAGCCAGCATCGATACCCAGTCTTACAGCACGCCGGAGTTCGTGAAGACGTGATTGATAGTTGGCGAGGGATAACGCATTTGCTTGGAAACGGTTCTCAAGCCACTGAGATGCCAAACGTTGTGCGGAGGAGCTACTTGTAGCAGGAGTGGAATACTGCATGAAAAAGAAAATGAGAGGTAGCAAATAAGCAAACTGGCGTTGAATATCCCAAGCGTAATAAACGCAATGGGGAATTATACAACGAGAATTCGCATGTAATTAGGAAACGGCCTGCAGCTGCAATCACACACCAATCTATTTATGTCTAATCAGGCCAAGGGAACGATACACAAACCTTGCAGTACTTATTGAACTAAAATATTGTTTTGTACATTTCATTAGACTAATGCCATTAACGTATGAATGAGAAATTGTGCAGTAACTCGGGTTGTATACTTAAGGGCTAGCATGCCGAAATACACCCTGTTGGTGTCAGCTGGATGGGCTCTGTTAACCGGGCGCAGCAAAAGGTTGGACAAAGGGGTTTAAATATGTTGTGAGTTTTCTCCAGATAAGCGTTTTCATTACAGAAAGTCGGAAAAATCGAACAAATCATGGCGAAACGGATATGACTCACAACAGCAAGGACACTGTACGGTACACAAGTGTAAATCTGCAGTCACTATTCAAATAAAGGGGTTCAGGATCTATTAGGACGCCACCCGAAAATGGCATACAAATCGCCTTTGTCTTGTGGGTGAAGCCTCTGTGCTGAAGGCTGAGAGTGGGGACTTTAAATGAAATCTTTACTTCTGTGTGATCAGTCGGGTAATATTACGCCTACAGTTCAACCATAACAAAGAATCATATAACCTCCGCATGAAAGATTATTAACACCAACGCTTCTGTTCATAATTCTCAGAACCATCAACCCTATGCTACAGATGCACTTCTGACAGTCAATGATGGATAAATTACGTCGCAGCGAACAGTTAAAAGTCCGTTGTTAACTGTCAACACTCACCTCTGACCATAGCCGCAATAGGCTGACGTCGTTCAATGTCTCTACCATGCAACATCCAGAAAACCATTTAGACTAGTTTGCTCTCTAGAGACGCTAATTATTGGAGTATTAGCTCCATTAGCCTATGTGGGTGGAGGATATGCAGAAACTAGAGGTTTTCGACCACTGGTGTCTCCGATGGGATGAGCGAGTAACAAATGACGAGGTTCGCCACCGTTGTTTTGATATCCCTCGCCTGAATTCAATATTGCGACAACACCGGCTGAGATGGTTTGGCCACATCCTGAGACGCTCGGACGCTGAACTAACCAGGGTGACACTATCGCCGACACCCAGCGTAGGATGGCGTTTTCGTCGCGGAGGACAAATGAAGACTTGGTATGCCACCGTGAAATCGGATGTGGAGCTGCTTGGTCTACGATCGGTTTACGGATGGCGTACGTGGGACCGGACCTGGCTTAAAATCTGCGCGGATCTCGCTTCTAACCGCCGAGCGTGGGCGGCTGTAATCCGTGACGTCAACGAAGCCGACTCATCCTCCAGGAGGAGATAGTCGCACAAAAGTAAAGTAAGTATTAGGTCTATCGAAAAACGCTTTGTAACATAGATCGGGCATGTCAAACAAGTTTCTCTGTTCCTCATGGAAACATGTTTTAGTTGCGTGTTCCAAGTGGCCCCATTGCTTCTTCTATAGATCCAGCTAGAGCATAAATAGTTATTAGCCAAAAAGCGAAAACCTGTCTTCGAAATTGACCAACCTTTAAGAGCCGATTGTGAACTGCGAGATGTGAGGATTACAGAAGAGTGAGCAAACAAAATAACGAGAGGCGTAACTTGTTTGTAATTTCAGCATATGCAGCCACAAATGATAAGGGAGAGAAGCGAAAAATTGAATCTACCTTGGACATCATTCCCTCTCATTGAAAGACCAAAGATGCGACATAGCAAGGCTAACCTGCGATTTTGAAGGCATAGTGGTATCCACAGCACAGACTACGCGCTATTGTGAGGGAAATACATGATATTAGACCATCCAACAGAAACCAATGAGTGATTATTTTCCCACTGACTATCCTCAACTTTTCTGTTCTCCACAAATTTCCCATATCCCAAGCGTTCCCAATCCATCGTAATTAGCATTATCCTACAGTAATAAACAACAGGGGCGAGGTATTGCGAAAACTTCAAGTCTTAATTCAGTACCAATGTAAATTCTAAACAAGCTTTGCTGTTGTTCCCAACTTTCGGGTAATGTCGATGTGCCGATGTCGATGTCGGATGTACGGCGTTTTAAACGACGAAACCGGCCCGATTAAGTAGGAAGAATCTCACAAGCGGCACTCACAGTGATATGCAGTATTCGGCTAATCGAGGCATTTGCACGCCGTCGGTTTGATTTACGTTCAGCACCCGATAGCAATATCTGCCCTTCCGCAGCTTGGAGTGAGTGATAAGTGAGTGTGCCTGCAAAGTGAAGGGCAATAGCTAGTTACTCCCAAATCAAAAGCTTTCACATCTAATGTAATATGGTGCTCACACACCCAGCAGGTACACTCCACAACCGCTTTCTGGTCGTTTGCCGTCATCAGGTGGAGACAGCAAGCTTAGATTCAGTGAGCCTTGAAGCAGTCGCAAAGTGGTAAACAAAGTTATACTTGCATGCCACTGGTTCGTTATACTTTACTATACTTTGTGCGACTATATCCTCCTGGAGGATGAGTCGGCTTCAATGAAGATTCTTGGGAATTTGAGTACAAAGCGGCGTTCCCACCACCACTTGGCGTTTGTTCGAGTCAGCTTCTCTAGCCTTTGCACAACCAAGGCAGCAGGGAGTGGCCAGAAAGAGGTGGTGTGTCTACCAGACTCTGTTTCATATTTTTCCTTAGGGTTTTCTCCCGAAGACTGTCCCGCGATCGGGTATACCGCAAGGTATCAGAGGAGGTATCAGGATTTTCCTTCCCTTAGATGAAATGCCCTCCCAGGCTAACGAGCTCGATCTGTCCGAAGCAAGCTGGTTTTCAGGCGCCAGTCACTCGCCATCGCCCCTTCACCTGTTGGTAGAAGCAATTCTGCCGGGCTCTGGGAGCTACGCGTGCAGGCCAAAAGCTGGACTTGGTTGTCAGTGGCTATTTGAGACGCGCACCAAATGGGAGCATTTTATAAACAGTGGGAGCTTATCCTCACTGACACGCCTGGCTATGACAAGCTGTGCATCCTGACCTCAGAGATGCAAACGTAGTGTTGTCACCGAACGTGAGCAATCCTACACAAACAACGTTGGTCGAGGACCTCCAGCCTCTTACCGTATTATGCGCGAACTATCTAACATTCACTTCCGTAAAGCAAAACTGTGCTTACCCAGGTGGAATATATCCTTCCCTTCAAACTCAAAATCATATCACGTCTTTTCCAAGGGCACTTAAGTTTGGCAAATGTCAGTCTGGCTTTAGCAATCCTCGACGTGATTTCCTTCTTTATCCGACTACCAGCAACCCCCAGACTTCGTAGGTAGTTGATCTGCTCAGCATGATCGAGAACAGGGTCATTTATAGCGAAATTTGGCAGTTCACCGGGCCAGTCCTGAAGGAGCGCTTTACGCTTGCTCGGGGAAAAATAGGCCATACTTAATTGCCTCCATTATTATTGTATCCATGGCCTGTCAAATAAATTTAGGGTTTTCGCCCAGTAAGGCAATATCATCAGCATAATCTGGGTCCATAACAGGGCCACCTGGAAGGAGCTCAACCCAACGTGTAAAGTAAATACTAAGAGCACTCCGGAGGAGTTGAACAAGAAAGGGGAGATTAGACAGCCTTGATCTTACACACGTAGTATTGTTGAAAGTCTATCATACGCCCTTACCTTTCTTATCGAGTGAGCGTATAGGTTGCTTAGGACAGCGACGTAATTCAATGGGATTCCTTTACTTTTCTGCGACTATCTCCTGCTGGAGGATGAGTCGGTTTCAATGAAAATTCTTGGAAATTTGGGTAGAAAGCGGCGTCCCCACCACCACTTGGCGTTTCTTGAGTCAGCTTCTCTAGCCTTTGCACAGCCAAGTGCGACCTGTAAGGCAGCAGGGAGTAGCCAGAAAGAGGTTATGTGCACCAACTAACCGCATCCTCCTCCTCATCATCATCATCAAAGACAGCAATACACCGGTAGCACGTACCGAATGCTTAACTGCCATACAACCACGAAAAAGTAAAATCCTAAAAGATGGGGAAGGCTGGGACTTGAATTGCTACGGCTTCTATAGAAGAGTAAGCACAAACAAACTGGGGAGAGGTGCCTACACCTCGAATGGAACATACATTCAAACAAGTTTCGTGAACGAGTAGAGCGACATCAGCACGGCAGCTCCCTTGCGGCTTTCACTGTCATGCATCATAACAGGCTTTTCTCGTCACTCCGCTTGACAACATACAAGGTTAAGCAAACACTCCAAGAATATGCTTAGTGCAAGACCGCCATTGAGCACGGTTTCGGGACATATCCTGAAGCGTAACTAACCACTGCGATATCTGATCGCGGGGACACCAGCCTGGAAGACGCGCTGCGCCTACTTTGGAAAGGTTACTAGTAAGGGTTTTGAACTGCCTATGCCATGTGACGGTTTGGCCACCCAGAGATTTACGCCAATCAGGATGTGGCGTCACAAAAAGAATCTGTTTCGGAAGTCGGTGGTCCGGCATCCGTAAAACGTGACCCAGCCAGCGTAACCTATGCAGGTTGATCTGCTTCTCTATATCGACATTACTACCAAACAACTTATTTCGGAGAGCATCGGTGCGCATACGATTGTGGCAGCTAACTCCTAGAATGCTGCGGAGACACCGGTTGTCAAATACTTGGAGACGCTGAATGTGTTCTTTACGTAAGGTCCAGGTTTCGCACCCATATAGTAACACAGCCCGAACTGTCGCTTGATAGACTCTACCCTTGAGTAACAGAGATAGTCCTTTCTGACGCCAGAGGTGACCTAGGTTGCGGAATGCTACGGTCGCTTTAGAAATGCGTGCCGAGACCTCCTGCCAGACTTTGTTTCAGATTTTTCCTCAGGGTTTTTTCCCAAAGCCTTTTCCGCGATCGGGTATCCCACAAGGCAGCGGAGGTTGAAAATCAGGGGTTTCATTCCCTTAGACGAAATTCCCTCCCAGGCTAACATGGGTACATGCCCGAAGCAAACTGGTTGTCAGGTGCCAGTCACTCGCCCTCGCTTCTTCTTCTGTTGGTAGAAGCAGTTCGGCCGGGCTCGGGGAGACACTCGTGCAGGACAGAAGCTGGACTTGGTTGTCAGAGGCTATTTGAGACGCGCGCCATATGGGAGCATTTTATAAACAGTGGGAGCTTATCCCCATTACCACCCTCGGCTATGGCAAACCTTGGGATTCCTTTGCGAAGTAAGCAGTTCCATATGGCGCATCTGTCGACCGAGGCAAAGGCGGCTCTAAAATCCAGAAACACCACTATGGTTGGTCGCCGATACAGGTGTCGGTGTTTTGGCAATGGATGGGGAACGAAGATCTGGTCTACAGATCCGCGCCCAGGACCGAAACGAGCTTACTCTTCGCGAGAAGAGTCCTCCCGAATCGGGGTAATTTTGCAAAGAAGGATGGCGACCAGAAGCTTAGCTAACACTGAGCTTTATGAAATTCTGAGATAGTTGCAACATTCGTTCCGTACGACTTTTTCATGGACTGGGATTATCGGGGATTCACCAGCGAAGGCAGGTACCTCCTCAGCCATTCAAACCTTTGAGAACAGTTCGTGGAATTCTGCTACGACTGTCTGGCCCCTTTCCTTGAAAATGTACCTGGTGGAGCTCGATGGGCCTGGCGCATTGTGTCGCTTTAGAGATTTGATCCCTCTCTGTATTTCTTCGACACTGGCCATTGCAAATGAGATTAGGAGGGTGTCAGCTGTGTTTGAAGGATGATGCTAATTAAACTGTTGTTTAGAATATTCTCTCCATCTTTCAAAACGCCTATGAAGGTTCGTTATGATGTTTTGAAAGGGAAACCGATAGTATTCAAAAATAGGGCATTTAGTTCGGGCAGCGATAACGCGTTTGTGTCTAGTTTGTAACGTTTTAGGTTGGAATCACCTACGAACTGAGGCTTCATTGTTACGAACTAGTACTCCAGTAAGATCTGTGGTGTTTGACACTACATTGCCCTCTGCAGCTTATCGCGGTTGTAAAGCTGCGCCAAGTAGCTAGATGGCGCTTGGGATGTCAAAAATTTGTGGAGGCGAGGAAAAGGTAGTAGACTTTACAGAGGGACAACAATATCTCTCTATTGTCTGTTCGGTCGTCTGAAATCCTACACCTCTCTCCAAGGAAACGCTCTAATTGCGCTATACATCCAACTCGGGCATTAAAATCCCTTGAAATTGAAATAAAAGAAAGGACGAGTGCTCCAAGTTTTCGGCATCACTAAACGTTAGCTCATTAACAAAATATGCTGGACAGTCGTAAACACATTTGCACTGTTTGCGTCGCTTAAACTCTTTTATCGTGTCCGCTTTTCCTCTTTTTATTTGTAGAGAGTCTCAATATTTACTCATTCACCTTATTTTATTACGTTTAAAAACTAAACCCCTGCATATTTCTTGATACCGCACACGCTTCGCACTTTGAAATGGAACCACATACACTTCCACCTTTTCGTTGTTAACCAATTTCCCAAACTATCGACTCCACCTGTATACTGCGATTCACTTTACACGGTTGTAGTTTTTTTAACACAATACACAATTGACTACTGATTATATGAACCGCCTTTCTACAAAAACAGGAGCCCAATTCTTACTTTAACTATGAAATAAAATATTGCTAAAATACTCACATAGTACAACGGAGATTCGTTCATATGCATTGAACCGTAATCCCGTTCTGTGGTTTCACATAACTGTGTGACTGCAAGAATTCCATTACAAATGTAACATTACCATTCCACTGACTCATAGGGAGTGGAAACTCATGGCTAACAGACAATCAAGTGATATATTGGAATAAAAAGAAGGCAGGCACGTATAATTCGAAAGCACCAAGTAAGACTGTGAAAGTAATAATTTTTATGAGTAACACGAAAATACAAGTTCTGTGGCGCAAAAGTTACTCATTAGAAACACTGATGGAATTATGCAGAATTTTCACACAAATGGAATGATGATGTGAGACTGTTGTTACTAAAGTCCAACAATAATAATTTCAATTTCAGAAGAATAATTTAGCTAGCTGATTTCCGAAACGCCAGACCTCAAGGTCAAATTTAGAGTTGCATGTTTCTTGTCTATTGGTGGTATTCGGTTGACCTGTGAGTGAGGCATCACATTCTCCTGGTTGACATAATCTAGTCGTTGAAATGATCGCTATTTATATGAAAAATAATCATCCAAACATTCCAAAATAATTGACAAACATTTGTCAAGTGCATGTTTGAACTGCTCTTCCATGCTTGCATCAGACTGTTCACGATGGGCACTCCATATGGCCAATATCCTGGTAGAAGAAATACACAACGCTAAGAACCACTGCTTTCTTTCCATTCTGAAGCTTTATAGGATGGTACTCGTTGTCAGCGTGAAGTACATATACAGCTCGTCGCCAACCCCTCTCTTCAATGCCCGTCTATTCATCAGCAAATCATATCTGGTTCGGCGATTCGCAAACGGTACCGATTCAACAAGTATATTTTTATGCCTTAATCGCCATTACTTACGCACTACTATCGAGTTCTGGCTGTTTGTCGTCACAGATGGAGGCAGTAAGATCAGGCTCTAGAGCTGTGAAACATTGTCATAGTGTTAAACAAAAGTTATACTTGTATACCACTGTTAAATTGGTTCTTACGAAGTAACACATTGTTTGAATACAGAATCACAGATTGATTCTTAGTCAAGCACTCAAAAGGGTTTATGAACTCCCAATCTATTTTGCACATTTTATGGCATATTTTTCGCTCAGCAACTTACTCCAGCTGACATGCCAACTATGTTGATCCTATCCATTGTGGACCATCTTCCTATAGATTTAAAGCAACAAACTCTCTACTAACTATTCGAATATATTTTCGTCTGCTTCGTCTGCTTTAATCGAGCGGAAGTCAATAAATTTTTAATCCGAAAAATATAGAGAAAACAAAATTCTTTTGTTACCAATTAGTTCGCCCTTGTAACCGATCAACTCGTTTTATTTATTAATTGTTGCTTATTACCATATATTTCATTATTTTCATGGCAATTTTATTGTTGAATAACATATCCGGACAATTTCCTCCGTCAATTATACTTTCAGTTCAAAATAGATTTCTCTCTGGACCATTTGCTATTCATTATTACACTCGCCGGGTTAGAGATAAGTCCGTTTACAGTTTATAACCGTTTGTATAAGAAAATACCAAGCAAATACTTTGAAAACGTGGCCAGTATTCTCAACGACTGAAACCTGTCTCAATGCAGATCGCCTGATTTAAATATTGAACCGTTGTTAGATTTGTTGGATTTTCCATCGACACTGGAAAGAAGATCATGGTAATCCAATTGTGTGGTGACGGTTCAAATAACAATCAATAATATTGAATAGATATTAATCAATAATACTGTTATTCAAAAATTTTCGTTGGTAAACAGACAATAATAATTTAATACATACCGTGTAATTCGAATACTGAATGTGGTTCATTCTCATTTCTATTATTGGGTTGGTTGTTACATTCAATTCCATACAATACAATTTACTACATTTGGCGTAGCAAGCAGCAATTCTTCATGGCGTATTCAAGTTTGGAAGCTCTCGACATGAATGCAAATGTGCGAGAAATTGGAGAATATTTTGAAAGATTCGAAATTTGGTGTATGACACGGCCGAAAGCATAAAATTATAAAAAGTCTGTTCATTTACTAAATGCAGTCCGAAAATCTGCATATACGTTAATAAAAATTTAGCCCATCCGGATTATCCTATTTCTCTTCCATACGAAACGCTAAAGGTGCTTTTATTGCAACATGTGAAGCCTGTACATTTGGCAGCAACTGAACGTGCGAAATTTCATTCGATGATGCGTCAGCCCAATCAAGGAATTCGCGATTTTATTGTACAATTGTTAATTTAGACAGCGAAATGCTACTTCTGTGACTTGTTAGAAATGCATTCGTAAGATCGCCTAATAGCTGGGATAAATGACAGTGTTTTGCAAAACGATCTCTCAAAACTGCCAAAACCTTCTTTCAAAGATGTTCGAGCTCATTGTGTACAGTATGAAGATTCGCGCGTGGCAACAGCAGGTTTGTCCCCAGCAGAGAGTTCTGTCATGTTTAATACACATAAACGTGAAAGTGCGAAAGATGCTGTAGCATGGCAACAGTTAAAACATCGAACGATTTATCGTCGCGTAACTGATAACATTGCGCGCGGTGTTCGACATTTTGCAATTTCTAGTGCTGTGTGATTTTACACTCTATTTCCACTCAATTGACTCCCAGTTAGAACCGCAAATGCCTGCCATTTCGAGCTGTTCTTGCCCAGTGTGTGGCTCTCGTGTCTGACCTAGAACAAAGTCTATCACATGCTCTTTATGCTGCACGAAAACGCATCTATCTTGTGAAACTCGTCTAACGGACTTAAAAACTGCAGTAATACGGTCACAAGCATCTTCTGCTCTGAAATACATTTGCCCGATATGCCTTCCTTATTTTGAATCTTTGCAGAATAATGACGAATCTACTCTGCTGACATGTCCTATGCGTACCTCACAAGTTACTCCACAGTTGTCCTTAACACCGGCTCGATCCGAAAGTGCATGCCCCGTCAAGCAGTTGATAATAGGATTTCTAAAGTTGAATCTGATGTCCGCCGTATTCTTGCAGAACTCGCCTCTCTGTGCCGGCAACTAGATTAGCCTGTAGTTCCTGATGTTGAATGTAACCCTGGGTGCACACTCTTCCCTCCGTCATACCTTCCACTGAAAGACCCGGTTACTGCAACTACCTCAAAGAAAAAGCAGTAAAACACTTCTCCGCCAAAGTCAAAAACGTGCGACCTCACACATTCTCCGTCATTTGTACCAATATACCCGAGTCAACATGTACACAGTTCAAAAGTAAACGTGAACATGATTTACAACAGTGGAGTGACTTGTGTTCAAAAATGAAAATCCCAGCCACAGATCCCTCGGGTATAACACGATTAACCCGACATCCATCTTCCCCCCATGCCGATAAAGCCCGTCTCTTACGTATTGACTTGCAAGCGAGTGAACAAGCTGGAGACGTTTCATTGTCTGCCTATTTACTCCACGGTGAATCTAGTATTATCCAGATCTTTTCAAACGTTCCATGGACTGAGCGCTAAAATAATCGTGATTCTAAATCAACACGCCGTGAGCCATCAGCTATCATCATTCATGGTGTACCAGAAAGCGAATGTTCGAATGATTTTGATAAGAAACAGCATGATTACGATCAGTGGCGTTTACTACATAGTCTCATGGAGTGTACTGATATAACTACGACCGCTATTTACCGTCTTCCTCGTTCAGGTACATAATCTGGTAATTCTCCCTGCTTAATGAAGGTTTGTTTTTTACATCCCGATATGGTAAATTCTGCGTTAAATGCTTGGCGTGAAACTCGGAGATATGCTCCACCTAATGTTCGATTATATTCTGACAATCCACGACGTAATCCTATACCGACCGTTGTATCCAGATTGCCCAACACAATTATCGATGGTGACTCACTCGTCAATTCTGAAGTGAGAAATCTACCACCCGCATCTACTAACGTATCGGAAAACCTGAATAGCCGGTCGGGACACGACCGGCTCATATGTAAATCAGCCTTCACTTATTCTGCGGAAGCCCCTGGTATGTGGCTATACTAATGCTCAAGGCCTTCTTAGGAAAATTACCGAACTCAGACTACGTACTTCCGCTTGCGCCTATGACATTCTTGCCGTCACAGAAACTTGGTTGAGTGATTGCCACCTCGACAGTGAGATTAAGCTGACTAACATGACTGTCCTCCGGTCAGATCGCCTACAGCATGACGATGTGTAGCTCTTTACACCCGATCATCATTACACTGCTCAGTATTGAATGGTTTTTAATCTTCGGACGCTCTTACCTGTGTTCTGCAACTATCCGTTCATTCAACGTTATTGATTAACTGTTTTCCACACACATGTCCTCATTATGGGTTACTTCAACTTACCACGCCTTTTCTGTGACCCATATCCTATCGACCCTCTATCTAATGAAACACTGGACTTAATACACACTCATCCACTTTTCAACCACTAAACGCTCCCAACACGTTTTCACTCGCAACATTCGCCCTCACTGCTAGACTTGATT
>JACCGJ010000496.1:13718-29029 GCA_013407085.1 Atriophallophorus winterbourni | reverse complement strand
AAAGTGAAAGGAATGAGAAGACTGCACCCATACACCAACATATAAACAAACATAAAATCAAAGGAAACACATGTTTTCACTGGATGACAATTGGCTGTTTTGAGCATGAGTTTGTGACCTTTGTCATAGCAACAAATCGTAAACGTCTGTCACCCAATATTTGATCTACGGGGGTAGGCGGTTTTTTATGTCAAAATCACTATGGCATAAAACCATCCCATTTCCCGTCAAGTGAGATTAGTGGTTAATAGCAAAACACAAGATTAAGGTGACTTAGTAATTTCAATTGACTATGACAGGTGTAATGAAATCTACTGCTCCCTGGTAACCACCACTCCTGTTTGATAAAACGCCTGCCGAGCACCTACGTGGTTATTACATAGAGTTCAATATCTACAACAAAATAATCCTCATATCAAATTGACGATTTGCTGTTTTTGTTACACAACTTTAGCCAAATTTGACCATGCAAGTAAATATCCAACACATTATTTTGTTTGAAAAATAGCGTTTGTAGCGATTCTTCCAGCAACGCAGTACGAAATTTTTACACATTATACGAGATAAGCAATCTAAGTTCATCCAAAACGTCAGCTTACGTTCCGACGAAGCGGAGGAATAAGTCTCGAAAACAACCGATTGAGAGCTGTTTAAACCCATGATATAATGCCAAGTACGACAGTTCCGAATTCATTTTCACACATGACATTATAAAGAAAACGCGAGTTGTCTTAATGCTATTTTTAACCCACAACAAGCAATAGGGAAGTCCTGTTGGATCTGTGCAGTTCAAATAACAGTAAACATGCGTTACAGCCCAAATGTAGTGATTACCCCCAGCACCGAAAATGATCGCTACCTATCACAGAAGTGAATTTCAAAAGGACAAAATTTTTCGAAATCTTCAAAAAGACAAACGGACGATATTTAAACAAGTGAACTGTGTACGAATACAAATTGGTTACAGAGTTGAACGCAATTTATGAGTCGCTCGCAAAAGTATCCTATTCAGTTTCGTTTATCTACCGAAATGGTGTGGTTCTATGATACCAAAATCTAACAAGAGTAAGAAATAGCACAAAACCAACATTACTCGAAATGCAAAGACCGTCAGCGATCACTAGCTTGTACAAATCATATAGAAGATACGAGAGGTTATATCGTACAAACAGAAGGGTAGACCAGGACAATCTGAGAGTATCTTAGCCGACGAGCAGTCTATGAATGTTCCGCACTTTGCCTGGATCTGACTTGTGATTTCAAACATGCATGCATGCATACCAGAAGAGTGACGTTAATTTCCCACCAATCTTGTTCAAACATGAGTATACAAGACCACGAATCTTATTTAACGACATCGCGCAGGAATAGACAAAGTTCAGAGTTTGACCATGAGTTCAGGACGTCGAAAAGTTTGTAAAGGAACATGCTTTTTCACGTTCAACGATAATGTAATGCTGTTAATTAAAGATGCATATGTTGATTAAATTTTGAACGCTCCGGATAAATTGACGCGTCATAAATATCCAAGAGAAGTCAAACACAGAGTGAAGAATCAATATGAGATCGTTTCCATTTTATTACTCGTGAAAGAGAATAAAATGCTTCTGACCAGTTTCATTACTTCAATTAGATAATCTGGAAGAAAATACGTCTGAAAAAACAAATCGCGAAGAAAACTGAAGGCAACTCGAAAAGGACTAGCGAACCGCACCACGAGGCAAACGATTTGGACGAAGCTTTAGGAGATAGCAATCGTGACGTTTTCTAAACACATGACTTCCTGAAAAGAACATGGCAAAAGTATTAGGGGAGATGCCAGAAAAAACAAAAGAGGGATGCATTAATGAACAAGTTAATGACAAGAAAGCACTGCCAAAAAGCGATTTCACTAAGAGATAACCATTTCAAACTGTGAGTACAAGGTAAAGCATTGTATAACATAGAGAAAAATTACAATGTTGCGCATAAACTTAAATAAGGATTACCAGTACGGAAACGTCTTTCCAACATGGAGCTCGGTGATTAAAAGCAATGAAATTATGAAAATGAGCTTCATAGACAACAGAATACATTACGCAGCTGATAAATCAAAGACAACTGCGTTCAGATCAAACGAACGACTACATAGACGGAGTGCAAGAAATATGCTCTGATTCTGGGGAAAATAACAAGATTACAACAAGACGGCGAGACGTAAATGTACTCCACTCAAAACTTCTATTGGCTCGCTGCAGATTACTCGAATGATATATCAAAAGTTTCTAACAAACCAGAGACACCTTCTTCAACATCAATGCCCACAAAATTGTTGTAAGCCGAACTAGATTTGCGCACAGATGCGATCAGAGAAAGGTCATTTGTATCCAATAGGTTCCAAAGGTTGTCATAGCCGGGGGTGGCAGTGGGGATAAGCTCCCACTGTTTATAAAATGCTCCTATATGGCACGCGTTTCAAATAGCCTATGACAACCAAGTCCAGCTTCTGGGCCAGCAGAGAGGCTCTACGAGCCCGGCGGAAACTGATTCTACCAACAGGAGAAGGGGCGAAGGCGAGTGGACTGGCGCCTGAAAAACAGATTTGCTTCGGGAGATGTAGCTCGTAGCCTGGGAAGGCATCATCTAAGGGACAGGAAAACCCTGATTTTAAACCTCCGCTGCCTTCGGGATACCACGATCGGGGAAACGGCTCGGGAGAAAAGAAAACCCCTGCAGGAAAAACGGAAACAGCGTCGGTACACCACCCTACTTCGGCACTCCCTGAGGCTGAAGGTCGCACTTGGTTTGTGCAAAGGCTAGAGGAAGCTGATCTCGAAAAAAAGCCGAGTGGTGCTGGGGACGCCTCTTTTGTACCCAAATCCCCAAGAGCCTCATTGAAGCCGACTATTCCTCCAGGAGGAGATATCGCACCAAAAGTAAAAAGGCAAGTATTTCATTAGACGAAACCAGTAATGGTAGCTAATTGACGAACAGATGTGGGCACCTTGCTCGGACGCATGTATTATATTGGGATAAAAAACCAAGGTGGTCAAAATCATATGCATCTAATTATTCCAAATTGTATTTCGGCTTAAACTTGTCTCCATAAGGCCTAGGTCATATGATATTTACCTTAATTTTTAAACACTCTTAAGTCATGTGATGACGGGGTAACACCAATTTTTACAACCGGCGCTCTCATTCGTTGTTTTCGCTATACGGCACAGCTGTTCACAGCACAAAGCGGATCAAAAAGGACCCGTGGTCAAAAAGTTATCGATTATCGGGTGCTCACTGAGCATAAATAGTAGGTTGCAGACGTTTTATAAACGAACGAAATTAATTGCGTTACTATTTGTGACGAGAAAAGGTCTTGAAGTTTGCTACATTTTAGACCATATTTGCTTTATATCTGTAATACATGTCTTACGACTGTTGTGACTGCTGTTCTCGTTCGTTCACATGTGGCGTTTAATTGCATACTTTGATAAAGAGAATCGTTGATCAAAATCAGTTAAGCAATCGGTACATCCTACCGGTGTAATGGTATAGGGGTGAGAAGAGATTCTTAACTATCACGTACCGGTGACAATCTTACGATTTTTGTCCGGAGGCATCTAGTCTAGCGAACGCAAATGATATCACTGATTTCCAACCTAATTGCTGAAGCAGTTATGCAACGCTTAGAACGAATCACTCGACCACAATTATAGATCCGCTACGTAGATGACACGTTCGTGATTATGAAAAGAACAGAACTGGATGAATCACAACCACTGCTCAATTGTGTATTCACAGGAACTCAATTTACCAAGGAAACTGAAGTTGACGGCTGTTTAGCAGTTCTGGATGTTCAAGTGGAACGTATAACCAAAACACTCACACACGGATCAAATACTGAACTTTCACAGCAAGCACCGAACATACAGAAACGCAGCAATCGATTGGAATATGTTTGGGACCGATCGTGCATTCATAAAGCAAAGAAATTTGATTGCGATCGGTTAGAATAGTTTTTGGGTAACGTTTCACTTCTGACACAGAACAAGGGTGATAGTCAGGCGTACTATAGGCTGTTTAGCGGCAAGGTCAAATAAGTGGTGGTGGGTTGACTACTACTTAATCATGTTCCCTGTCCTGAGTATCACCCTTGGTCTGACGAAGCTTCTGTATCAGAAGTGAAACGTTACCCATAAACTACTCTAACCGATTTCGCTCAAATTTCTCTGCATACAGAAACGCAGTTGTATCAGAACTAAGAAGACGAGAAGAAGCTTCATAGTACGCAGCAAGTTCAACGGACCACAACAAAGAAACCGAGGAGAAAACAGAACCAGACGTATTCAACGATGTGTTACACATATCTCAGAAATTGCAGCTCGGGTAATTCGGCCATGTTTGCAATTGGCATCGCGCATAAACCCGCGGCAACACTTCACAGCCATTTCAACAGCACGAAAGACAAAGTGGCGAAAGAAGGGAAGTCGAACATCGTCTGCAAGATTACACGCGTAGATTGCGAATTACGTCGGACAAATAGGTCCCAAGATGAGCACAAGACAAGAGGAATATCAGTTGGCCGTATGCAGACATGATCGGAAACTACTAATTTCAATACATATCGATCAATTCGGGCATCAGCTCGACTGAGACTGCACGAAAATAGTAGCCAAAGGAAACGACCGACTGGTGCGAGAATTCCTTGAAGCATGGCGCTTAACAACTCACTCAATTAAGCGGTATCTTCAGTTGGCTGTAAAATATGGACCAATGAGAAACCACTTACATAGAAAGCAAGACATGAAATCGCGTGAGTGATAGCGAACGGACAGACAAACTGTACAAGAAGCAAAGAATTCCAGCTACCAAACACTTCGAAAAATTGTGCTAATGATACCCCCTAGGTCGGGAGGATTGTTTCTATGATTCTGAATTTTGTCAACAAAGTACAATTATAAGGTATTATCACTTAGCACTTTTAGGCAAAGTAATGCTGACACAGATAAACAATAATCAGACAATCTACTACGGTCACATTTACTTCCAACATCTTGAGCGCTAACTGAAACCAATCTGGTATTATCCGAGGACAATTTTTATGCGTTCATTCGAAAGTTACATCGGTCGATTGCGCTGAACGCGACAAACTTAGCAAAGGAGCCCACGCAGTTCTTACCTCCAAGTCTGCTTCCGTTTCAATCAAACCGTTCACCTGAAGCAGCTGATATTGTGGATGCTTGAGATCCTTCAAGTCCACCCGCAATCGACCTAGCACTTCAATCCAGTCGTATGACGTGAATGGATGTTCAGCAGATGGAACAGCCAAGCGTAACGATTCTGCCGCGTTGCTTATCTGACGCATCGCGTCGACAGGAATATTTGGGTCCAGCAAAATCAAGGCAATCGGTTGTTCGAACTCATCCAGCTGTGAAAGTATTATAAAATGTGTGAACAGTTACAGTATTAGGCTGGCAAGGTTTTGCAGCATATTTAGTATCCTTGTCGATGGAAAAAGAATTACAATTAAAGAAAAGATAGAAGGCCAGGTGTGGTTGGTGTCCTTACCGATGCTTGGTAAGTTTGTCACCTTCCTTGCGCATTATATGCCAGGCCAGCACAAAGATCACTATGTATGTATGTATGTATGTATGTATGAAAGCACAAGCCTGATCCAGGCAAAGTGCCGTACAGTCAGAGACTGCAGATCAGTACGTCGGAACAAATAATATTCAAAAGAGGCCATCATCAGGAGCTCGTAAGTATGATATAAATCTCGCTTGTCTATATTAGAGAACTCAGGATTGGTCAATAAAATGCCCTTTTAACCTGATCAGTGTTCGCACCGACGCCGTTGGTCCTACGAAGATTCTGTGTTCAGAAGCAAAACGTTAACAAAAACCTGCTCTAACCGATTCATTGCAAATTTTCTTTTCCGTAAGGACTCCCGATCGGTCTCGAATATTTTAAAATACCTTTGATATACTATTTGATAAACATCACGATTGTAACAACATGAAGCGATTTGACAGGATCCTTTGGCGTAGTAGAGCAAGTGCCGATATAAAAGTGTAAACTCAATGACAACCCATTACCGCGGGTATTCATTGAAAACATTTACTTCATAGCTAGGTGTCTTAGAAAAGTTGTAGCAGTCTCACGCGTATCGTATGAGAAAAATGTGAACTCGAGTGGATACATACCTCAACCCCAATGACCAATCGGCTGTGTCCTTCGTGTTGCAAAACCATGGGTACTGAATAGGTCTGCAAATGAAAGATGAAAAGTTGTAACAAATAGTGATGCAAAATATTACTTTTGCAGCAGGAAGGCTAAAAGTTTAGTTCGGTAATCACACGAACAATCACGAGGCTACCATTGCGGGACTGCGGTGTTTCGTATCACAATATATGGAAATGTAATGCAGATCAAGTATCGTGATTCAAAGTGATTCAAAGTTGTAATGGTCTAAAAAGCATTTAGCTTAACAATAACCATAGGATGGAGTTATGAGGTATATACAATAAAGAAGAAGAACAGGAAAACTCATGTAGTGTAAATCGTATCAAAGTTTGGGTTGTCTCTCAAGTGTTATTATTATTGGAAGTGAGCTCCCATACGAACTTCTCTGAAGCCTTGGTCTTCTCTCTCAATAATCGATTGGGCAATATTGTGGGAAGCATATCCGGTGCATTATTAGCTCCATATCAAGAACGTAACAGAATCAGCTAATGTTAAACAACGGGGTCAATATGTAGTTTGGCAAAGCATCTGTCATCTTGTCCATGTTGAATGGGCTAATTTGAGTAAATTGCAAATTGAATGGGTTGTAAACATCATGCTTGTTATACCTGTTTGTATATTACGATTTTTTTTACATTTTCTTATTTGGATCTCCTACTTCACATTGCTCGACAGTGCACCAGAACAGTGCTCCATGATGACGATGACTCTGATGATAAAAACGATAGTGAATAGTGGGCCCGTAGTCAGTCAATCTTGGATTAGACAAGCGAGGGACGGTCAAACGCTTTCTATTTGAAGAGCGCTCGTTGTGTTGTGAACGTAAGATAAAGGGCAAGGTAGCAAAACCTGAAACGCGCTATCAAGCACACCGCCCTACTTCAGTAGCAACGCCTTGGCTACAGCGTCATACATAGAGAAAGGAAAACGGTTACATTCCGGTTGTTTTTATTGGTTTCTATAAGTTGTCCCCTAGATCCGTCACATCGAAAGTAAAAAGTCTGGAAACGAAAGATGAATGCCGTTAATATTAGCGATTAGTTCCGTAAAGAACGCGTTTCGACTAATGACTGGCTGGATAGCTTGACGAAATACCTCCACGTTGGTGCCAGCTGGGTGGTTTCGGTTCAACGGGCTCAGCGAAAGGTTTGGCGGTGGTGCTTAAGGATGTGGTGGGTTTTCGACTGACAAGCGTTCTCCCTATAAAAAGCCAAAAAATTTAATAATGACATCATGACGCGGCGGATGTGACTCGCCGCATCACAAGTCACTGTACCTTGTCCTATCTAAGGACATTGTATGGTGCACAAACGAAAACTGCAGTCACAATCCGAACAACGGGATTATCGGGCTCCGAACTGGAAAAGGGTGTACGAACCGATTCGTCGGTCATCGGCCACCGATAGGTGCGAACATCTCTCACTCCACTGCCTCGTGGGTAAAGCCAATCGGCTTCAAAAGCACACGTCATTCACGAACCCTGTCTTACTGGTGCACTTTTGACCGTGAATGCTGGATGCATCCATTGCAAGAACAACGACACCTGTATCGGCGACTAATCAGTGGTGTTTCTGGATATTAGAGCCGCCTTTGACTCGGTCGATACATGCGCCCCATGAAACTGCTTACTTCACAAAGGAATCCCATTGATGTATGTCGCTATCCTAATCTACATATTCGCTCACTCGATAGGAATAGAGCTTGAGTTTGAAGGAAGGATATATTCCACATCGGTAAGGGAAGTATTGCTTTACGGGAGTGAATGTTGGACAGTTCGCGCATAAGACGTTAAGAGGCTGGATGTTCTCGACCAACGTTGTTTGCGAAGGATTGCTCATGTTCTGTGGCAACATTACGTTTGCAACTCTGAGGTCAGGGGAAGCAACGGCACTAGCCTTCAGACAGCCATTAGCCGACGTCGTCTCCGTTAGTTGGGGCACGTCATGTGCATTGCATATGTACGATTACCACGCCGAGCGCTGGTGGTCAGCCAATAACTTGGAAAAGTGTCACGAAACGGCTTACTTCTGGATTAGCCAATGTTGAACTCGCTTGCTTGCCCGGATGAGGTGCAAGAGGAGAGAATGTTTGGCTCGACACATTGGCAACGATGACAATGAACCGACATCAATGGAAAGGGTGCATTATCTTTAATTCCCTTTGAATTATTTAGTTGTTCCATCACAAACTATAATTTAAAATAATAACTTAAAAAACGATTTGTGTAAATGGACAAAAAAGTCATTGTTCTTTTTTCACTGTTCCCCACCCGTGTGTTGTACATTATATCTGTCAACCACGCCGTTCAAAAGTTTTGTCCGAGTATGGCTGAAATAACGTATTTCGATTGGCTGCGATGAAGATTGAAGATCGAGTAAGTTAATACACGGTCTTGAAACTATGCATTTCCAAAAATTTGGAGCCAATAAAGAAATTATTATTATTTATATTTGCACAATCTGATACAGATATGGTGCCGTTCAACATAAACAATGATATGTACAAAGCGAGAAGGGGGGTACAAAGCGTTGTCATCATCGTCATCGTTGAACGTAGGCATGATACTACCCGGTTGCCTACACCGAAGTAGGGGAGATTGCGTTTAGGGGGTCCCACCCCGAGCCTTTACCCACAAGGCAGTGGAGCGAGAGAGGTTCGCACCTATCGGTGGCCGGTGACCGACGAAGCGGTTCATACGCCCTTTTCTGGGAATTTCCCGTTCGGAGCCCGATAACCCCGTTTATAGGTTGGTGACTTCAGTTTTGCTCGTGCACCATACATGTTCCTGGATAGGACAGGGGGCAGGGACTTTGGCGCGGCGAGTCACATCCGGCCGGTCGTGATGTCATCATCGGACTACACCAGACAAAAACGGGGTTGTAAGGGTGCGTAGACAGCGATTATTCGAAGAGTAAATAGGTCTTTAATCGAGGTCAAAACTTACCATCATACAGAAGACTACCACGGAGTTTAAATGTGTGCCACAGTGACAGTGCGTGACCTATGGGGGAGGTTCAAAACGCTGAGCTTCAACACCCAGACTTGTCCTTAGACAGCAACGACGTCTGCATCACACCAAAAAAAACATGGCTGCGGACGGTGTGACCACCATTCTCAAAACTAGAACTCGGATACTGACACTGGAATGAGGATCGTATCGAGACGAATGCCACTGTCGAAGGAAAAGACGTTTGGGGTCGAGTTTCTCTCGCACAAGAGATAGTTCCAAGGTTGTCATAGCTGGGTGGTGGCCAGTGGGGATACGCTCCCACTTTGATAAAATGGGCTTCTATTTGGCGCGCGTCTCCACATGCCTCTGACAACCAAGTCCAGCATCTGGCTCCCCGAGCCCGAGGGACAGATCTCTAGCAAAACAGGAAGCGAGTGACTGGCGCCCTCTGAAAAACAGTTTGTCGGGCAGATGGAGCTCGTTAGACTGGGAGGGCATTTCATCTACGGAACAGAAAACCCTGATTTTAAACCTCCACTGCCTTGCGGGATACCCGATCGCGGGAAAGGCTTCGGGAGGAAACCCTGAGGAAAAATCTGGAGCAGAGTCTGTCTACTCACTGCTGCCTTGGTTGTACAAAGGGTAGAGAAGCTGACTCGAACAAACGCCGAGTGGTTGTGGGGACGCCACTTGGTGCCCAAATTCCCAAGACTTTTCTTTGAAACCGGTTCATCCTCCACGAGAAGATAGTCGTACAAAAGTAAAGTAAGTCACAAGAGAATAATACGACCACTGAAAAATAGTAAGCCTTGATTTTGCGAACCAGAGTTGGTTTACTACTTACTTTACTTTTGTGCGACCATCTCCTCCTGGAGCATGAGTGGGCTTCAACGAAGGTTTTTGGGGATTTAGGTACAAAGCGGCGTCCCCAGCACCACTCGGCGTTTGTTCGAGTCAGCTTCTCTAGCCTTTGCACAACCAAGTGCGACCTGCTATGTAGCAGGAAGTAGCCAGAAAGAGGTGGTGTACCAGACTCTGTTCCAGGTTTTTCCTCAGGGTTTTCTCCGAAGCCTTTCCCGCGATCGGGTATCCCGCAAGGCAGCGGGGGTTTAAAATCAGGGTTTTCCTTCCCTTAGATGAAATGCCCTCCCAGGCTAACGAGCTCCATTTGCCCGAAGCAAACTGGTTTTCAAGCGCCAGTCACTCGCTCTCGCCCCTTCTCCTGTTGGTAGAAGCAGTTCCGCCGGGCTCGGGAAGCCACTCGTGCAGGAATTGATTGTCAGAGGCTATTTGAGACGCATGCCATATGAGAGCATTTTATAAACAGTGGGAGCTTATCCCCACTGCCACCCCCGGCTATGACAACTTTTGGAGTTGGTTTAGATCATACAAAAACAATTCAAATTAAAAACAACAACAACAACAGATATCCAGACGCTCACCTGGTTGTGTCATACACGTTTCCTACCGGCGGATTGAGTTGATTGTCTGGAATCGAGGAAAATATGAAAGAGTGGATGTTGTATAAGTGTGTTGTGTAAAATCACAACTCAACAAACTTCCCCCGTCATTAGAAATTTTATGTATGTATATATACATTTGCACAATCTGAAACACATAGGGGTGCCGTTCAACAGAAACAATGAAATGTAAAATACACGGGTGGGGAACAGTGAACAAAGTTTGTTTTCATTAGTGTTTATGACCGATCAAACAATAATGTCAGGGAGTAATAGAGATGATGCACTCTTTCCATTGATATCCGTTCATTGCCGTCGTTGCCATACACTCTCACCTTCTCTTGCACCCCATCCAGGCAAGCGCGCTCGTCCAACCTTGGATAAACCAGAAGTGAGCCTTTTCAAACCACTCTTTCATGTTAGTGGATGACCACCAGCTACGTTTTCCAGTCTGTACCAGCTGACGTATAAAGCGCTCAGCGTGGTAACCGTTCAGGTTTCCTGTGCGGACGTAACGCTTAAGCGATACACCGACCAAACCATGGCCCCAACACCATTCGCTTCACAGACCACAGTGTCGCGTGCATTCGGCGATGCAGTGAAGACAGCTGGACACGCGCCACACACAGTCCTCGGCATTCCCCATTAGGACTGGTGTCCGGTAAGGGTGTCCTTTGTCCCCTGTGCTATTCAACTTCGCGATCGATTGGACAATGAAGCAGGCGCTTTCAGATTACGCCGGTGTGATACTGAGTCCGAGCGTTTCGATTGCCGATTTGGAGTACGCCGACGACATCGTAATCTTGGGGGATGATCCTGAAACGCTTCAGACGACCCTGGAACGCCTCAGCTCATTTGCTTCTATGCTGGGGCTACGAATCAACACGCGCAAAACTAAGTATTTTACCACCGCCATTGGACCTCATCTGCCTTTCAAGATTGGTGGCGAGAACTTGGAGATGGTGAACACTTTTCGTTACCTTGGTTCGTGCGTGCTACCGTCAGGCCAAGCCAGGGATGAGATACCGACCCGTGTACAAGCTGCGCGCACGGCGTTTTCGCGACTACGTTGGGTTCTATTTAGCCGTGGAGAAATCAGCTGACGTACAAAGCTGCGCGTCTACAGAGCGGCGATTCGCCCAGTTCTCACTTATGGATGCGAGACGTGGCCTGTGCGGGTGGAGGATATGGGGAAACTAGAGGTTTTCGACCACTGGTGTCTCCGACGCATCCTCAATGTTCGATTAGATGAGCGGGTAACGAATGACGAGGTTCGCCACCGTTGTTTTGATATCCCTCGCTTGAGTTCGATATTGCGACAACACTGACTGAGATGGTTTGGCCACATCCTGAGACGCTCGGACGCTGAAGTAACAAGGGTGACACTATCGCCGACACCCTGCGCGGAGGACAAGTGAGGACTTGGCTCGCCACCGTGAGATCGGACGTTGAGCTGCTTGGTCTACGATCGGTTTACGGATGGCGCACGAGGGACCGGACCTGGCTTACAATCTGCGCGGATCTCGCTTCTAACCGCCGAGCGTGGGCGGCTGTAATCCGTGATGTCAATAAGCCGACTCATCCTCCAGGAGGAGATAGTCGCACTAAAGTAAAGTAAGTAAGTACATAAACCCATAACAGCTGAGTAGGATACATGAAACCGCGAAGCAACATACCTAGGTATGGTATGAAAGCACAAGCCTGATCCAGTCAGAGACTGCACGTGGGCTAAGATACTGTCAGGTTGCCCAACCCTAGACAGATAACATACCTGGGACATAATCGGACATTGGAACGCCCGAAGGCAACACCGAAGACCCCAGTCTGATCACAGAAACGCTTCCGGCGATGGGTTTCTGCCGCGAGGCGTACTTTACCTGATTGGTCAACTCCACGTTGGATCGAATCAGTTCGTTGATGCGGTCGTGTAAACGAGAATTCTCCTTCTTCCAATCGCATTCCTTGAGCTCGAGACGTCCAACTGTGAAACGGTAGGAAGGGAGTACATAGATTTTAAAGACCACGCGAATTCCGGCGCACAAGAACATGCAACACAGGATTGCTTGGTGAGAAAGACAGTACGGGGGTGTACACAACATGTACACTGTCATCATCATCACAGACAGCAATACACCGGTAGCGCGTACCGAATGCTTAACTGCCACACAACCATGAGAAAGTAAAATCCTAAAAGATGGGGAAGGGTGGGACTTAAATTGCTACGGGTTCTATAGAAGAGTAAGCACAAACAAACTGGGAAGAGGTGCCTACACCTCAAATGGAACATGCATTCAAACAAGTTTCGTGAATGAGTAGAGCGACATCAGCATGGTAGCTTCTTTGCGGCTTTCACTGTCATGCATCGTAACAAGCTTTTCTCGTCACTCAGCTTGACAGCATACAAGGTTATGCAAACACTCCAAGATGCTTAGTGCAAGACCGCCATTGAACACGGTTTCTGGACATATCCTGAAGCGTAACTAGCCACTGCGATATCTGATCGCGGGGACAGCAGCGCTGCTTATGCCATGTGACGGTTTGGCAACTCCGAGATTTACGCCAATCAGGATGTGGTGTCGCAAAAAGAATCTGTTTCGGAAGTCGGTGGTCCGACATCCGCAAAACGTGACCCAACCAGCGTAACCTATGCAAGTTGATTAGCTTCTCTATATCAACATTACTACCATGCGTCAGCAGTGAAGGTCAAAAGAGCTAAAAACCACTGAGGCAGCTGAACTTTGCTTATTCAGATGCCCGCAGAGGTATTGTAGAGGAGAATGCACTGCCACGGGTATGGAACTGCATGTGAACGCTCACTATCATTTTCCCTAATTTATATCCGTCTAGGTCTGGGCAACATGACAATATTTCAGCCAATGTTCAATCTATCATTGCGCAGTACTTTGTATGAATCCAGGTTGTAGATTTGATACATACATATGCAAATGGTATGAAAGCACAAGCCTGATCCAGGCAAAGTGCCGCACAGTCAGAGACTGCACGTGGGCTACGATACTGTCAGGTTGCCAAGTCCTAGACAGATATGATGTGGGAAATAGAAATAGAAATGGTAGTGAGATTCCAGCGTGTTTCAGCATGCAGCTCACTACCGTCGGCCAATAAATTTAGCACAGTTGCGCAGTACAAAAGTGACGCCAAATTGAACATCCATGTAAACCGAACAACGAGATTGAACTTATAAACCATTGATGGATAAGAATGGTCCTGTCAACCTGTTTAATCACATGTGTGAGGATTTTTTGGGCTAAACCGCCCCATTTACACGTTAACGGGCATATATGATTGAACAGTTTGGTCGTGACAAACTTATCCCAAAATGGCCTACAAGTTTATACCGTGTTTACCATCCCTACTCTATTTTGGGTATGCGGATCCTGATCCTACTGCCCCTACCTGATGAGTGCAAACAACACGAAACCGGTTGTGGGGTGTGTGATGGAGATGCATGCAAATGAGCTTTTTCTTTAATGGTCATGGGTTTAAACCCTGTCTACATGAGTTTGCGCTCATGTGATTGAACAGGTTGGTCGTACGAGCCTTATCCAACAGTGGCATACAAGCGCTCCTTGTTTACCATTCCTCCACTGTTTCAAGCGCATGCGGATAGTGATCCTACTTTCCCTACCAGGTGAGTGCAAACATCACGAAACCGATCTCGGTGTGCGTGATGAAAATGCAAGCAAATAATGATTTATGAGCAATGGGAATATATTCAACGGTAGCAAGCAAGTAACAATCGGTGCACACACACAAAAACAAAGTAAGAGATGCGGTGCACACTCACTCTGATCCTTTGCGTTCTGGTACCGAAGTTCCGCTTGACGGGATGCGGTGTTCAGCATTTCGATTTTCGCCTCGAACGACTTTCGTTCCTCGTCAAACGTGTCTTCCGTTTGCAGGAGACGCTGTGAAAATAACATGATTATGTATGCGTGCGTGCGTGCGTTTTTCCAAGTCTAAGTTATCCCACGCGTCATTGATTGTCTACGTGGAGGGTTCCACGACTTGGTTATCATTAGAAAGAACATCATTGAACCTCGGTATCATGGACAACTTCACAATCCGTGCACGCCTTACACCGGAGGCAAGAACGTTGCTGTCTTTCCTAGTAATACAGGGTAAACATGGGCAAGGGTTTCATACGGTGAGGTCTGCATCAGCTCAACCGGTCGCGAAGAATTATTGTGATATTCCGCTGTTCCACGTTCGTACTATGTATGTATGTATGTGTATGTATGTATGTATGTATGTATGTATGTATGTATGTATGTATGTATGTATGTATGTATGTATGTAACTAAGTATGTATGTATATGTGTATGTATGTATGTATGTATGTATGTATGTATGTATGTATGTATGTATGTATGTATGTATGTATGTATGTATGTATGTATGTATGTATGTATGTATGTATGTGTGTATATATGTATGTATGTATGTATGTATGCGTGTATGTATGTATGTATGTATGTATGTATGTATGTATGTATGTATGTATGTATGTATGTATGTATGTATGTATGTATGTATGTATGTATGTATGTATGCATGTATGTATGTATGTATGTGTATGTATGTATGTGTACGTATGTGTGTATGTATGTATGTTTGTATGTATGTATGTATGTATGTATGTATGTATGTATGTATATATGTAT
>JACCGJ010000496.1:0-12718 GCA_013407085.1 Atriophallophorus winterbourni | reverse complement strand
CATGCAGCTCACTACCTCTGGCCAATCAATTTAGCATAATGTTAGCCGTACAGCACAGAAGTACTTCACAACTGTACAATCAAAATTATGTTACATGACAGACAGATCCTCACACTACCTACCAACTCCGACTGCTTCCTTCGCTCTTTCTCTCGATCCAATTCCGAAATTGTGAACGAACATTGCTCACGCAGATGGTCAACTTCCGCTTGATATGCCGCGCGATCTTTGTACAACTCATCCAAATTCTCCAACAATGTGACCACCATCGGCATGAGGCGGGCCACAACCGAGGGCCCATAGGTCTTGATCAACGATTCAAATTCTGTATAAATCAACGAGGCGGAACGTTGAACACATTCGGTCATGTTACCGACAGAGGAGGGAGAGGCGCGGCTAGAATCGCTGTTTAACTCCACCTCAGTGGGTGTGGAACCGCACAAATACATTTCGCCGAGGCTTTCGTTGTTCGCCGACTTTGTATCATCGCCCACTGCGTGGGCAGAGGATGATTCAGGCTCGTGTAGTGCTCCTCCATTGGTAGAGGACAGAGTGTTAGGATTAACCGCGGTTTGAGAATCACCGCTGGGAAGCATTGTAAAGCTGGAATCAAACAAGCTATAGTGTAGTTTTTTTAGCAAGAAGCAAGAGGCAGGGAACTGAGCAGAAATCAAACATTGAGAACACATGCGATGCAACTGATACGGTATATATTAAGGTTCTTTGATGTAAGCGTACAATTCTGATTCCAGGTACAGTCAAAGACGATACGTTACAAATCATCATTATGAAAAGCATGAATCCAGTGAATAGCACAGACTGCCAAACTGTTACGCAGCCGATACAATAAAATTCGTCGTGTGAAGAATGAGGGTTCCAAAGTTGTCATAGACGGGGCTGGCAGTGGGGATAAGCTCCCACTGTTTAAAAATTACTCCTATATGGCACGCGTCTAAAATAGCTTCTGACAACCAAGTCCAGCGTCTGGCCTGCATGGGGAAACTGCTTCTACTAACAGGAGAAGGGGCAAGCGGCGGAACTGCTCTTACTGACAGGAGAAGGGGCGAAGGCGGGTGACTGGCGCCTTAAAACCAGTTTGCTCCGGGCAGATGGAGCTCGTCAGCTACTGGCAATCCATCTAGGGGAAGGAAAACCCTGACCCCAAACCCCCACTGCCTTGTGGGTCACCCGATTGCGGGAAAGGCTTCGGGAGAAAACCCCGAGGAAAAATCCGGAGAGAAGTCCCGTAGGTAGATAACTGGCGCACAGCGCGTTTATCTGCCAACTCCCTGCTGCCTTGTAGGTTGCACTTGGCTGTGCAAAGGCTAGAGAGGTGTACTCGAACAAACACCGAGTGGTGCTGGGGACATCACTTGTACACTACCCCAAGAAACTTCATGATGATGTCTCAATGGGTCTGCGTACCGTCTACGGAGTTCGCAGGTGGGAACGAGACTGGATCACGATCTGCAACGATCTCGCCTCCGATCGACGTGCGTGGGCTGGTGCGATCCGAGACATCAATGAAGCCGGCTAATCCACCCGTGGAGCCAGCCGCACAAAAGTAAAGTAAAGTAGAAGGGGCAAGGGCGAGTGACTGCCGCCTGAAAACCAGTTTGCTTCGGGCAGATGGAGCTCGTTAGTCGGGGAGGGCATTTCATCAAGGGGAAGGAAAACCATGATTTTAAACCTCCGTTGCATTGCGGGATACCCGATCGCGGGAACGGCTTCGGGAGAAAACCCTGAGGAAAAATCTGGAACAGATTCTGGTTGACGGTTAGTTGGTGCACACCACCTCTTTCTGCCTTGCAGGTCGCACTTGGTTGTGCAAAGGCTAGAGAAGCTGCCTCGAACAAACGCCGAATTATTATTATTACACAAGTCTTTACAGACGATGTGCCAACAAGTATACCATGAAGAGGGTACATGATGAAAGAAAAATGTAGGTTCCATGGTTCTTGTTGAAGGCGACATACTACACGGTTGCCAAGGCCGAAGTAGGGGGTTGGCTTAGGGGACCCCACCCGAAGCCTTTGACTCAAAAGTCTACCCGCAAGGCAGCGGTTTTTTTCCTTCACGAGAGCCGGTGACTATTTTGAGGGTTCTTGCGCCTCTCTTGAAGTGCCTCGGCGATTGTTCGAGTACGCCTTTCTAGCCTTTGCACGACCAGGTGCAACCTGCAAGGCAGCAAGGATTTTTCCTCAGGGTTCACTCCCGAAGCCTTTCCCGCAATCGGGTATGCCGCAAGGCAGCGGAGGTTTGGAATAAGGGTTTTCGTTCCCTTAGATAGACTGCCCTCCCAGGCTGACGAGCTCCATCTACCCGGAGCAAACTAGTTTTGAGACGCCAGTCATCCGCCGAATGGCGCTGGGGACGCCGCTTTGTACCCAAATTCCCAAGAATCTTCTTTGAAGCCGACTCATACTCCAGGAGGAGATAGTCGCACAAAAGTAAAAGTAAGTGGAGAACGAACCTTGAGATGGTGGTTTGTGTACCTCAATGGCGCATAGAGCTATACTGGTCAACATCATCACCGGTAACAAGTACCAAGTACTTAATTGCCATGCAACCATAACATAGCAAAAAATTCTAAAAGATTTGGGAAAGGGTGGGATCTAAAAAGCTACCAAACTTATCGAAGACTATACACGGACACACTTGGATGAGGTATGGTATGGTATGAAAGCACAAGCCTGATTCAAGCAAAGTGCCGCACAGTTAGAGACTGCACGTGGGAAGAGGTGCCTACACCTCGAATGGAACATGCATTCAAACAAGTTTCGTGAGCGAGTAAAGTGAGATCAGCATGACAGTTTCTTTGCGGCTTTCACTGTCACGCATCATAACTTCAATTGACAACAGACAAGATTAATCAAACACTTCAAGAAGATGTCTACAAGAAGAGTGCCACTGAACACGATGTTGGGTCATATCGCGGATGTGCACTCGAGCAGCACTTCCGTGTTGTACAGCTAACACCGAGCTAAATTGATTTGCCACAGGTAGTGAGCTGCAAGCGAATGCATGCTGGAGTCTCACTGCCATTGCTATTCTCCTTTCCCATATTTTTCTGGGCCTGGGCAAGATGACACTATCTTACCCCACGTACAATAATGAACTGTGCGGCACTTTACTTGGATCAGGCTTGTGATAAGGATAAGAAGTCACTGTGAATTCTCATATTTTGGTCCACAACCTGCTAGACGACTCACATCAACTAAAGCTAATTTAACAGTCAAAGCCTACATTTGCTAGAGTCAAGTCAGTCTGGGCACCTTAACGACGCTATTCCGAGTTAGGAGTGGCAAACAAAACCCCGCAGACGATGTGCCAACAAGTATACCATGAAGAGGGTACATGATGAAAGAAAAAAGTAGGTTCCATGGTTCTTGTTGAAGGCGACATAGTACCCGGTTGCCAAGGCCGAAGTAGGGTGATTTCCCATTCGAAATACGTGTCCTAACCAGCGAAGTCTGTGCACGTTAACTTGTTTTTCGATGTCTACGTTGCTACCAAAGATTCGATTACGGACAGTTGCGTTACGTATCCGATGGTGAGGAGACATCCGTTCAACAGAAACAATGAAAGGTACAATACGGGTAAGGAACAGTTAGAAAAAAGTGAATAATTTTTTGTCCATTTAGATACGCCGGTTTTGATTTTTTTCAATATAGTATATAACCGATCAAAAATGTCAGGGGAATAGAGATGATGAACTCTTTCCATCGATGTCGGTTCATTGATATCGTTGCAAATGTGTCGAGCCAAACACTCTCACCTTCTCTTGCACCCCATCCAGGCAAGCACACTCGTCCAACCCTGGCAAAACCAGAAGTGAGTCTTTCCCAGCCACACTTCCAAGTTAGTGACTGATCACCAGCCACTTTTTCCAGTCTGTACCAGCTGACGTATAAAGCGTTCGGGGTGGTAACCGTTCTGGTTTCATGCGCAGGACGTGCCCCAACCAGCGGAGACGGCGTCGGTTAATGGCTGTCTGAAGGCTAAGACGTGGTGTTGCCACCGAACGTAAGTAATCCTTCGTAAACAACTTTGTCGAAGACCTCCAGCCTCCTAACATCTCGTGCGCGAAATGTCCAACATTCACTCTCGTAAAGTCCTTACCGAGTTAGAATATACCCTTCCTTTCAGACCCTAGCTCAAATCACGTCTCTTCCAGAGGCACTTAAGTTTAGTGAATGCCAGCGTGGCCTTGGAAATTTTGGACGTGATTTCTCTCTCTATCCAACCCCCAGCAACCACCAGTTGAACTGCTCAACATGATCGAGAACCAGATCATTTATAGCAACATTTGGCAGTTTACCTGACCAGTCCGGAACGAGCACTTTACACGTGCTTGGCGAAAAGAAAAGCCCATACTTAGATGCCTCTATTGCCATCATATCCAAGGCTTGTTGGATAAATGTTGTGTCTTCGCCCAGTAAGGCAATATCATCAGCATAATCCAGGTTCATAACACGCCCACCTGGAATGAGCTCAACGCCACCTGTGGAGAAACGACCAAGAGCACTGTTATGATTGAATTTTGCTGCTATATGCTTTATTACCATTTTCTACTCTTATTGTAATACTCTCATTTTGTAGCCACTCTACTCCAATTGTGAATTGAACAAAGCTTATTTTGCAGGCAATCATTCTTCTTGTTTGTTTGTTTGATCGAGTAATCAGAACAATTTATTCAATTCATTATTTGCAAATGGAACGGTTCCTGCGACTCGACAAATTCAATGCTGATCCTCATACGCTGCTAAACGTTTGAAACACAGGTTCAATACATTTTCTAATTTTCTCAATGAGCTGAACGAGCTCGAACCAGATAAGCTGAAAGTATTATTCAACTACGTTTCCTCTGGTGTTTATGACTTACTTGCGGACTGTACTACATACGCAAAAGCCATTTCCACCTTGGAAGCTTTATATGTTAAACCGAAAAATGAAATTTTCGCTCGACATTTACTGGCGACATGCAAGCAAGAAGACGGTCAATTACTTGACCAATTCACTCATAAATTACGAAACCTTGACAGAGATTGTAATTTCAGTGCTGTCAGTATGGAGCAACCGGACAGAGATTGTTGGAGTATTTAACACTCAACTTCCAGAAAGAATTCGATACAGCAAGCTCACTCGAACTAGCTCTCAAACAATCTGAATCATATGCTAACAGGCTGTCATGCACAAACAATGATATTCCTCATCATCATCATCATGAAGAACACGTCTGGAGCCAGACAAAGTGCCAAGCAATATGAAGCAGGAAAAGCAGATAAGCAAGCGCGTCAAAAAGGGAAAAAAGGCAAGCGGAATATGCAAAAGCAAATGCGCAAAAATCAGCTTGATTTGTAGTTTCACTGCATGCGATTTTGTGGTATTTTGTTTTTTTATATAAAAATAATACCGGGAAAAATTATGACACATAAAAAATACACTGGCGCAACTGACTTCGGTTTGCAGCCATATCGCGTAAGGTTTCCAGCCAACTATTAAGTGAAGCTTTTGGACCCAACCCAGGCAAACGAATACGCACAACTGAGCCTAGCGCTACGGTGAGTTTCTTCATCCCAACGCGCCACGTCATGGACTGCCCAACCGATCGTTTCTCCCAGCTTCTGCCAAGCTCTGTGAATAAGGCGGCAAGCAAGCATCACATTTCTCTCAGTCCGTGGCCACCTGGTCCTAAAACCCGCTTGGGGAAGGAAAACCTTTATTTTAAACCTACGCTGCCTTGCGGGATACCCGATCGTGGGAACGGCTTCGGGAGAAAACCCTGAGAAAAAATCTGAAACAGAGTCTGGCAGACAGTTAGTTGGTGCAAACCACTTTCAGGCAACTCCCTGCTGCCTTGCAGGACGCACTTGGTTGTGCAAAGGCTAGAGAAGCTGACTCGAACAAACGCCGAGTGGTGCTGGGGACGCCGTTTTGTACCCAAATCCACAAGAACCTTTGTTCAAGCCGACTCATCCTCCAGGGGATAGTCGCACAAATCAAATCAATCAACACCCGCTTGCAGACATCTATATTTGTAACACGATGCTGCCACCGAATGCAAGCAAGCCTACGCAGACAACGGGTGTCAAAAACAGAAAGCCGACGGACATCTTCCGCTCGAAAAGACCAGGTTTCGCAGCCATAAAGTAGTGTAGAACGCACCACTGAGATGTACACTGGGCCTTTAGTATGAAGTGAAACATCGCGTCGACGCCACAAGTGGCGAAGGTTAGCAAACGCTGGACCCGCTTTGCGAACACGATGTGAGATCTCTTCTTCGACACAACCGCCAGCAGAGATACAACTGCCGAGGTAAACAAAGCTGTCGACCAATTCAAGATTGACATCGCACACAGTTAGGTTTGGAAGAGAGCCGCTCCAATCCTGGGTAAGTGTTTTACACTTGTTAGGTGCAAAGCACATGCCATACCTTGAAGCTTCAAGTGCCAGGCGGTCCAAGGCTTGTTGCATTATATGAGGGTCATCTCCCAGAAGTGCGATGTCATCCGCATACTCTAGATCGGTAGCTCTCTCACCCGGCAGAAGTTTAACACCTGCGCCCACCAGACCAGCTAAAGCTTTTCTCAGGACATCGTCGATCGCGAAGTTAAAAAGGAACGGCGAGATAGGGCAGCCCTGCCGCACCCCGCTGGAGATATTGAACGAGGACGACAATTGTCCGTACGCTCGAACCCTGCCCGAAGTTTGGCAATATAATGCTTTCAAGATCCAAACATACTTCTCGGGCACTCCATGTCTCAGTAGACAGTTCCAAAGACTTTCACGATCGATTGAATCGAATGCCGCTCGGATGTCAAGGAATACAACGATAGTTGGTTTACGAAAAGTGTGGCGTTGCTCCAGTAACTGACGGAGTGTGAAAATTTGATCTATGCACCCTCGGCCGGCACGAAACCCAGTTTGCTCCTCACGGATTTGCTCTTCCCGTTTGGTACTCAATCGGTGAAGCAGAATGGACGCCAGTATTTTAGGAGCTACTGAAATGAGACTGATACCCCGATGATTTTCACAGGAATCGCGCCGTCCCTTTTTGAAAATAGGAGCAATTATTGATTCTCTCCAAGGGATCGGAACGCGTTCCTCAGCCCATATGTTGGCGAACAGCGCTTGAAGTTCGCGAACTAAAGCGAAACCGCCATCTTTGAACAATGACGGAAGCAAAGCATCAGCACCTGATGCCCGATGGCGCTTAAGGCTCCGGACTACACTGTAAATCTCTGATTGAGTCGGAGCCTCAAGAGAAATCGACCATGGGGTACAGTGTTCCGTATTCTCGAAATCAGTGGGTGCAGAAGGCCAGTTAAACTGTGCTTCAAAATGTTCTGCCCATCGCTCCATACGTCTGTGCGTATTAAAAACTGGCAAACCATCTGCTTCACGTATCAACTCACTGATGCCTGGTCGCCCGCTTCCAGTTGTTCTGATGAAATGGAACAATTTTCTGAAATTGCCTACACCTGCCGCAGATTCCATTTCCGTAGTCTTAAAACTCCACCAACTTTCCCTGTTGGTTCTCAAACTGGCAACCAGTTTACGTTTAATAAGCCTTCGTGACGCATCATGTATGCTATTAGCAGAAAGAAACCGACGTTGGTCCATTAGTTGGAGAGAATTCGCAGAAAACCAGTGTTGAGCTACACGGGAAGTCAGCCCACAATTATCCAACGCGGCTATTTCAAAGGAGGTTCGAATCCCACTCCACTGTTCATCGATACTATTTTGAGAAACTGTAGAAAGATGCAAACTCAAATTGGCCTGAAACCCTCGGAGAACCGGGAGATCATTAAGCCATGCAACATTTCTACGTTTCCCACCAAAACGCATCGAGAGCTTAGCACAGACTAACGGATGATCGGACTCTAGACAGGTGTCCCAGTATGAACGACAATCTTGGACATTACCTCGCCGCGAGTAGCTGATAGCAATATGGTCAATTTGCGTGAACAAGGCCGCCGATGGATATCTCCAGGTGGAGCAGTGATGCTTCGAATGGCGGAAGTTAGTGCTGGCAAGGTAGAGTCTGTGCTCTGAGCACAAGCTAAGCAATCTTTCGCCTTTGTCATTACGATGACAATCGAGACCAAACATTCCACCCACGAAATGCTCGTTTAAGGTCACTAACGACATGGTAATTTCATCAAAAAATGCGTTTTGGGTTTTAAAGATAATGTCAATAGTCAATAGTGTATTGTGGAAATAAAAGCTACAAGCTTAATAGAATAACCACAGGATAGTTAACACATTGGGTCGGGAAAAATGTCCACAGTCCAGAGAGGAGAAAAGTAATTCATATTGAGTGGGAAGTAAACGCTGTGGAGAGAAAAAATGGCGCAGTATCACAGAGATCATAGAAGCAAAATTATGATTAAAACTTGTGCAATGCGTTATAGAAATGAATGTCAATGCGTTCTTTAAAAATAGTGGGAGATGGGGCAGAAACGACAGAATGGGGCAGGGCATTCCAAGCACGAGTAATACGAATGGCGAAGAATTGTCTCCGGCAGTCCAGTCTACTGTGCCGATGCGCTAGCTTGAGAGGATGACCACGATTTCCAGAGGGCAGTGCCAATTCTAGCATTCGCCTACATGTGTGATTTTCATCCGCCAATATCCGATACGTAAGAATCAGATCGCCTCGGAGTTGACGGTAATCCGTTGGAAACAATCTCAGTGTTGTTAGACGTTCTTGGTAGCTGGCGAGGCCAAGCCCCTTGACAAGCTTGGTAAAACGTCTCTGTGGTTGTTCCAACGCGTGCTGGTCACGCTTCAACCATGGTTTCCAGACAGAAATAGCATATTCTAAGTGTGGCCTGACGTACGCCTGAAGAAGAAGCGGGAGGAGACGTGAATCGATGGTTCCGAATGCCCGCTTCAAGAGCCCAACGTTTCTATTAGCTACGGTTGAAGCACTTTTACACTGAGCAGAACAGCCCAAGTCATGTTGCACGATCACTCCGAGATCCTTTTCTTGCGTTGTGACAGTGAGGATCTTGCCACCTAGAATATACCTAGGGTCGCCAGGAAAGCGAACACGTAATGCGTGACATTTTTCAATGTTGAATGGTAAGCGATTGATCGTTGACCATTCATGCAATGAGTCTAGATCGGATTGCAGTTTTGACGTATCGTCAGACGAATCTATGGAGCGCCAGATCTTGATATCATCCGCAAATAGGAGAAACGGTGATTTCACGTATCCTCCAATGTCATTGATAAACAACAAAAATAGACGCGGGCCAAGAACGGAACCCTGAGGTACTCCACACTGAATTGGGAACGGCTCTGAAAGGGTCTGTTTAACACGCACGCGAGGAGTTCTCGAACGCAGGAATGCAGCTACCCAGGAAAGCAATACAGGTGGTAAACCGAATGACTGCAGCTTCTTCAGCAGTATTACATGGTCAACGCGGTCGAAGGCTTTAGATAAATCTAAGTAAATAACATCTACTCCTTTACCTTCATCAGCAGATTTGGTCCAGTAATCCCGAGCCAAAAGAAAGTTAGAGGTACATGAGTGTCCTCTACGAAATCCATGTTGTTATGCAGCGATAATATTGAAGCCGTCCGCAAAAGCCATGATTTCGTCGGCAACTATTGCTTCCATCACCTTGGACAGCACTGGGAGGAGAGTGACTGGACGGTAATTGGCGGGATCACTGCGATTTTCACTCTTGAAGATTGGAGTGATGATACCTTCCTTCCAACCAGCAGGGACTTCAGAATTATCCATGAGTCGTTGAAAATACACCGCAAGCGGTTCGCTAAGTTGATCAGCAACTGCACGCAATGCTTTTGGCGTTATGCAATCGATACCCGGTGAGGAGTTGAGTCGAAGTCGCATGATTTTTTCTCGGACTCTGTGAGCAGAAAACATGGTGTAAGAGTTTAGAGGCAATGGGGACAAAAACAAAGGAAAGATTAGGGAGGGGTTTTGGAAAATGGGCATGTAATGAGATCTCAAGACTGCTGCTGCTTCCTTTGATGTAGACGTGGAGCCTGCACTAGTACTAAGGGAGGGGATACCAGTCTGCACCTTCTGCCTTTTGTTGACAAATCTGTAGAGCATTTTGTTATTTTCCAGGAATCGAGCCGTAATTTTACTTTGGTGATCTAATTTATCCTGGCGCACTAGATCAGTGCAATGATTGCGTAATTTTCTATAATGCTCCCAATCCTTCGGCAGTTGTGACAACTTAAACGCAGTCCAGGCGGCATTTCTGCGGCACATCCATTTACGGGTTCTACTCCGGATGAGTGTGCCGGCATTTTTTCGGGGAACCGGTCTTGAAACTGAAGAAAGCTCCACTAATTGGTGCCATTTGGTAACAAAATTGCGCCAAGTTGAATCCGAGTCACCTTCTAGCATGAAGTCAAAGCTATTGGAGGCAACAACATTGTAGAGAGTATCGTAATTTGTAACCGTCCGCAGCCTGATGTCGTCTTGATCCGGGTAGTTAGCGTAACACACGAAGTCAAAAATCAGGACAACATGATCGCTTTTACCCAACGGAGGTTCACTCGAGACTTCCTCAATCATCAATACCTCGTTCGTCAGTAGGAGGTCTAGTAAAGATGGTGTGTCATTTCCGCTGTAACGTGTGGGTTCCGTGACGTGACTGTACAAAGGATGACTTTCTATCAGATCATTTAGCTCCCAAGCAAAAGCATCGTGCAGGTTCAACACGCAAACTGGGCGAATTGAAGTCTCCCATCAATAAGATATGACTGTGCTTCATTGATAAGGCGAACCGCAAAGAGAATAGTATACCGATATCAACAACAGGTTGGGCATTTGGTGGACGGTATGGCATGGTATGGTATGAAAGCACAAGCCTGATCCAGGCAAAGTGCCGCACAGAGACTGCACGTGGGCTAGGATACTGTCAGGTTGCCCAGGCCTAGACAGAACGGTAGATTACAGCCTGTAAAGCAGAGTCTCTGTTTTTGAGCTGCAGACGGCAATAGAGCGAATCTATGGTTTGTAGACGAATATGAGACATTTCTGTACAGTGGAGCAAAGAATTATGGTACAGGATAACTCCATCACCCTTGGTGGGACGATCTTTTCTAATGACAGTCAACCATCAAGCAAGATTTCGGCATCTGTAACGGACGGTGTTAACCATGTCTCAGTTACAACTATAACGTCGAAATGCCGAGCCGCATGTCGAGCACGAAGCATAGGAAGTTTACTGAGCAGACCCTGGGCGTTGGTGTAGAAACACTTCAGGCTTTCGCGGTGTAGAGCGGGGTCTTCACAGTTATTGTGGTTGTTTATTGCGCCGATCCTGAAAGGACCGGAGGAGTTAAGTTTTTTGAGGCACAAACTATATCACCGATAGGACCACTTTGAAGTTTGCCGCTTCGCGTTTTATCAAGGGCAGAACGGAGGCGGATCTCGGAAGGCGCAAAACGTTTGTGTTGATACCAACTTTGTAACGCATCGCTCACCATGGATTCGGATCGGAGAGTCACTTTGAGTATACGGGGCCCCGGGCCCTTGTAGGTAGGCGAGGCAGGTAATCGTTTCAAACCAATAGTCAAAGTGTCAATTATTTTACTCTGTTGTTGTATGAAATGCCATTGTTCGCAGTCATAAATGGTGTTTTTATTGGCAACCGCGTCCTTTAGTTCCGGAACTCCAAGAATAAAGATGCTTTTCTTGTCGTTATCTTGTTTCCAATTGAAGCTCGCTTCCTTCTTAGCTTGCCGTTCAATCCATGACACGTCCGGAAATATACGAATGGGTGAGGTTCCGTTGCGCAAGGTGTATGCAGAAAGCAAAACGGATTCAACATCCACCAAGGATTTAAGCGTGACGCGCAGCAGTCTAGGCTCGCCAATATGTACTGATTTCGGATGTCTGGACAAACGCACAATATTCTCAGCCTCTGAAGAAATTTTCAATGACTCACATACGGTCCGCCATTGCTGCGCATCTTGCGCTTGTCGAGTTTTGAAACAGGGTGAAGTCGCTTCCGGCACATTGGTGCATATCACGGTTAACGCCTCTATGGAACGGGAGCTTGCCTCCGGGGCTATTTTCTTCACTGCTGTGAAATTCACATGAGTATAGTTTTCTGCTGAATTTGGAGACAATTTGTTGGTGGTGAATGAAAAACGAGTGCAGATCGGCAGAGAAGCAGCAGTAGTAGCGAATGTCGGAATCAGTGAGCTTACTTGTGCTACGTTGGGTACGGTTGGAGTGATGGATTGGAACAGAGAAGACAACTTGGCTTCGAGAAGATCTAAGCGCTTCTGAGTTGCTTCGGAGGTTTGCTTATATTCAACTATTTGCTTGGTCATGTAACGCATGAGTGGAGTTGCAAGGCAGGTCACACAAAACCACAATTTGTTTTCATCTGCTGAATGTTCTTTCAGCTCCTTAGTTGACACCCCTGAACACGGAGGATGGTACCACGTAGAGCAATTACTACATTCTATGCCATCTTTTACGGGACGAGAGCATTGGCTATTACCACAGGTAAACTTCTTTTCACTAGTTTTAACGATTTTAGTACCGGCGGATTGTGTCCCCTCGGAAGCCCGAGGGATGCCACTACGATTCTCTTGGGACCTTTTGCAGTCACTGCTGTATTGCATACATTTGCAGATTTTCTGGTTATAACCATATTGAAAGCCGCTGATAATCAAATAAATACGAAATCAAAAAAATCATCGAGAAGACTTG
>JACCGJ010000495.1:64004-103851 GCA_013407085.1 Atriophallophorus winterbourni | reverse complement strand
CCTAATAATATAAGATTGAGCACTTCACAGACTGAATTCAAAAAACAACTCAACTCTTTTTTATCTCCGAAAAAATTAGGTAAGCTATTTCTAATTAATACAACTATAGATAATTTATACTTATACGGCATAAAAGGCTTTTGATATTTTTTTTCAGCAATAAAAAATTTTTAAAGTGACATATAACTTTTTTTCTTGAGAATTTACTTTTCAGAATTGTTGAAATTCAACAAAATACACTCTCGCAATTCTTGAAAGGGCGATGCAACTCATACCTCCGTAACCCGATTAAGTGAACTCCTTATACAATTATCTGCGTTTAAAGTAGCATTTGGAACATCATACATGGATAAACATTGCGGTCCAGACCTACCCAAACTGTAAATAACCCATTTTAAACAATTACTTTTGGGACTGTGTATTCGTTAAAACCATGAACTTATCATTTATTTTTTTGATATTCTATCACCTTTATGTTTTAAACAAGCTACCATCTTGTACAAATTTTATCCACCAATTTTTTACGGTTGTTAACAACACAAAATGTAATTTATGTTGACCTGAACATTTGGTATAATTACCGTTTTTATTTGATGTACTATTCATGAGGTCCACCGAAGGGGAACCGTACGCTGTGCGCCTAATGTCTCTCGATCTTTTCTCCCTTAGGCGCCGTCGTTTAAGAGGTGACTTAATAGAAACCTTTAGGATCTTGAAGGTTTTGAGTGGCGTGCAAATGAACGACTTTCTTACCTTAAGTCCCGAGCTGGGCACACGGGGCCACTCACCTAAAATTGCTAAGAAACGATGTCGGCTAGACTCCAGGAAACCCTTTTTCAGCCTTAGGGTTGTTAACTTCTGGAACATTCTTCCAGAAGAACTTATATCCTGCAGTACCGTGTCTAGTTTTAAGCAGGGGTTGGACCGCAACTGGGGTAAGTTGTTCCCTGAATACTCTCCTTAATTGCTTTACAAGCTTAGGTTTTTCATCTTTTAGCGTTATCCCGTAAATAAAGTGAGGGCTAGAGTTCTCTGTGTTTTTATTTTTTATTATACACAATGCTACTTCAGCGGACCTCTCACCGTGCTGGTGAAGAGAAACTGCTTCATCTTTTTTGCAGCATCGGCTATAACGCGGTGCTTCCTAAGTTCAACCCGGATAATCTCTTGGCTTCGCGATAGGCGAAGATTTCAAACAGACAAAAAGAATATACGTTTTGGCAGTGGTGGGTGCTTCTCTGCAGCTTTCCACCGAAAGAAATTCTGGACGCTCGATTGGCTGTTAGCCCATTCGTTCCGTGCCACACTGAAACTGAAACTGACTGAACAAAAAGCGCGCAGCTTACCCTGTTACACCACCTGATATTGCACGAACATTCGCAGATTATGGGTGATTAGGTAGGTTCCCAATGGAGGAATCATAGATGGTTCCAGTTGAGAGCGCAACGTGACCTGAAAATCGGTAAAAGTGCAGCATCATGGAGTATATAAAGGTATGGTATTTCAAACGACATGATGTAAAGTAAATATCGAGAGGCTCTTTAGAAATAGAAAAGGAAGAGGCAGACGCAACCCAAAAAGATAGATCGTTTTTCGTTTGAGCTATGCGACAGTACAACCTATAATGTATGTAAAATACGTGTATCAACTCCCTGTAATGGATTATAGACTTAAGTATTCCTTCACCTCTTCATTTGGATCACCACTATCAATAGGATTTTCTCTCAATTCGTCCTTCTCTAGATTATTGCTCATCCCATGTAAATCATAGCAATGTGGTTTACCCGGAAAATAAGAACTGAGTGGAATTAGTGATCTGAAAACTTGCAATAGTTGGTTCGGCACCAAGTAACTTCGCAGTTATTCACGCGGTTGTTAACACTAGTTTATTAAATTTATTTAAACAAAACGACACAGGGTATCATAACGTAAAATATCCTAGTCTGAAAATATTCAGGAATGATTTCAAAGAAAAATTATTCCCACAGATATTTGTCTTTTCATCCTGAAGTGTTCTTCATCTGAATTGAAAGCAGAAGGGATATAATCCCGTTTCAGCTTCATCACAGTAATAAATATGGGTGACTTCTGCTGACAAGGCAAACCCTGAGAGTAGAGGAACACCACTATATCACTCCGGGGATCAAGTCCTTCCGTCTCAATAAATGCTGATCCAACGCGCTTTTGAGTGGCGTGCAAATGAACGACTTCTTTACCTTAAGCCCCGAGCTGGGCACCCGGGGCCACTCACCTAAAATTGCTAAGAAACGATGTCGGCTAGACTCCAGGAAACACTTTTTCAGCCTTAGGGTTGTTAACTTCTGGAACATTCTTCCAGAAGAACTTATATCCTGCAGTACCGTGTCTAGTTTTAAGCAGGGGTGGGACCGCAACTGGGGTAAGTTGTTTCCTCAATACTCTCCTTAATTGCTTTACAAGCTTAGGTTTTTCATCTTTCAGCGTTATCCCGTAAATAAAGTGAGGGCTAGAGTTCTCTGTTTTTTTATTATACACAATGCTACTTCAGCTGACCTCTCACCGTGCTGATGAAGAGAAACTGCTTTTTCTTTTTCCAGCATCGGCTATAACGCGGTGCTTCCTAAGTTCAACCCGGATAATCTCTCGGCTTCGCGATCGGCTAAGATTTCAAATAGACAAAAAGAATAAACGTTTTGGCAGTGGTGGTGCTTCTCTGCAGCTTTCCACCGAAAGAAATTCTGGACGCTCGATTGGCTTGTTAGCCACATACTGTCCTGTGCAAACTGAACTGAACTGAATAGCTGTTCAGATGGTAGAGACGGGAGCCCTTTCGGTAGAGAGTTCAAGTGTTCACCACTCGCGTGGATAGCGTGCTCGCTTTCCTTCTAGGCTTCTACAACTTAAAGTCATATCCCCGAGTCCTCGACTCACCTACTAATCGGAAGTACTGGAGGAACTCGTCTCCATATTGACCGAGAAGGATACAGCGTGTCAGGAGCAGGTCATATCTTTTCCTTGTTGAATTCACTAACCTGCGTTATGAAAGACGGAAAGTTATTCGCACTAGTCTTACTTTATCCTGATTTTAGTTTACAGACTACGAGAGAGCAACCTTGGCGTCACCATTTCCGACAATTTTGCTACAGATTTTTAATTAAATTCTCTAACTACTAAAATCCATATGCTTTCTTTATACGCTTTGTATCTTCGATATCTTGGCGTTAAGCCTAAGCTGATTCGTCACTTCATCGTGTTTATTACATCATATTTCTCTCTAGTCCCCAACAACCTGACAGTCATCATTGACAGCATTACACCGGGATCAAGTACCAAGTGCCTAACTGCCATACAACCATCACGTAGTAAAATATTCTAACAGATTTGGAAAAGAGTGGGACCTAAAACGTTACTGAACCTATAAAAGATTAGGCCTACACCTGGAATCAAACATGCATTCAAGCAAGTGTTATCCAATGGTTCAATAGTTTATTACGGTATAAGTAGCTGAGAACTTGTACAAACCGTAGGTTAGATTGAGCGGTGGGTCGAAAAAGCAAAGAAAGAAATGTTTGACTTTCCAAGTCCTTATAGCGGGCCTCATTCGCGTTTAGCCTGCACCATCAATGGATTTTTGTGGCATTTGGACAGGTAGGGCGTCAACCCGGGACACAGCTACCCACCAAATCATCCCATAACAGGGTCAGTTGAAACTGCGTGTGTTCGGACTTCCGATACTGGGATCTGGAAGAGCAATAAAACTGGCAAAGAGTTAGCGGGGTTGGGACGAAACCGCAAATGGCACAGAAAAAGAACTTACCAATTGTCCAACTAGCTGTGGGTTTGGAAAAAATGCGGTAGGGGTTGTAAAAAAATAGTGTTCACAGGATACTTGGGAGTTGGAGACTTCATGGAGGTGAGAATCGAGGAGACCTCTGAAGGAACCGAAAGAAGTGCCGTCAAAAAGCGTGCCTGGGAGGGTGTTCCACTGACTGCAAACTCTGACAGAGAAAAAGCTGTGTCGACATTCAAGCCTGCTCTGTTGTTGTAACAGTGTGAGGTCGTGTCCTCGGAGATTAGTGCTCGGAGAGTGAACGAATAGGGAGTTGCAGTCAAGATCCTGTAGGTAAGTAACATGTCACCAAAGTGAAGACGTTAGGGAACGGAGAATATATCTAAACTGCGTAACCTTTCCTCATGCAGTCTCTAACTGTGCGGCATTTGCCTGATCATGCTTGTTGCTTTCATACCATATGTAGAGTTACCTTGCGTCGCAAGACATGTTGTGCATACCACGGACAAGATTTGCGGCACGTCGCTGGGCTTTTTGAGAAGGGACACATCTTTGCATAGCTAAGGCTGCCAAGCCTGTACAGCGTATACCAAGTGTGGACGGATGTAGACATTCAGCATTGTCTAAAGCGCGCGGCGAAGTAAGCCAATGTTGCGATTGGCTGCAGCTGCGGCTCATTCGCATTGCGTGGTGCAACCGAGATCTTGCTAGATGATTATACCGAGATCCATTTCTTGTCGAACACTCCGAAGTACTGTTGTACCCAAGCTGTAATCGACAGAATCTGAGTGTCGGATGTGGAGAACGCTACACTTAAAGGTGTTTAATGGAAGATGATTCCTTAAAGACCAGCTGTGTAAACGATCTAAGTCATCTTGTAGGGCATGTGGATCCCTTGGCCATTTGAGTGAGCGCCAGATTTTGACGTCGTCCGCAAATAGGAGGAACGGCGATTCAATGTTCTGGCCAATGTCATTGATGAAAATGATGAAGAGTCAGGGACCGAGAACGGAGCCTTGTGGCAGACCGCACTTGATTGGAAAACGGGCTGAATAGCAGTCACGAGTAGAGCGATATCAGCATTGCTTCTTGTTGCGGCTTTCATTGTCACGCATCATATCATGCTTTCCTCGCCACTTCATTTGACAACAGGCAAGATTATTCAAACACTCCAAGAACATGTCTACAACAAGACAGCCACTGAACACGATTTCGAGCAATATTATTAAGCGTAATAAGCCACTGTAAATTCTCATCTTTTGGACCCCAAATTGGAAGACGGGTCGCACCAACCGCAGCCAGTTTGAAAGTCAACGCCTTCATCTGCTCAGCGAAGCCAGAGTCTGGCCACCCTTACAACGACGTTATTTTGAGTCTGTAGTGTCAAACAAAACCGCGTTAGGAAAACGATTATTTCTCATGCGCAATACGTGGTCTGTGTACGTTAATTTGTTTTGTGTCTACGTCGCTAGTAAAGATTCTATTACGGATAGTAACGTTCATCATCATCATCATGAAGTCCAAGTCTGGAGCCATACAAAGTGCCAAGCAATATGAAGCAGGAAAAGCAGATAAGCGCGTGGTAAAAAGGAAAGCAGACAAGCGGAATATGTAGTTTCACTGCATGCGATTTTTATGTTTTTTTGTTTTTTATATAAAATAATACCGGATAAAAAATTATGACACATAATAAAATACACTGGCGCCAGTGACTTCGGTTTGCAGCCATATCGCATAAGGTTTCCAGCCAACTGTTAGGTGGAGCTTTTGGACCCCACCCAGGCAAACGAATACGCCCAACTGAGCCTAGCGCTACTGTGAGTTTCTTCATCCCAACGCGCCACATCATGGACTGACCACCCGATCGTTTCTCCCAGCTTCTGCCAGGCTCTGCGAATGAGGCGAGTAGGCATTCTTAAAACATGTCCCAACCATCGCAAGCGTTACGAATCCGATGCTCCCAAGCAACTCCAGAGAAGGTTCGGAGACAGCGATTGTCGAAGACCTGGAGCGATTTCTTTCTCAGTGTCCAGGTTTTATATCCGTACAGTAAAACCGCGCGTACCGTAGCCTTATAGACTCTACCCTTTAGCTCTGGAGACAAACCTGTTTGACGCCACAGATGGCTTAAGTTACTAAAAGCTACCGTAGCTCTGGAAATGCGAGCTGAGATCTTCTTATCTTAACAAGCGTTGCTAGTAACGCAACTAACCAAATAGGCAAAACATTCTACCGTCGCAATTTTTCATTGAGATTTATCGCTGTTTCGATCGGACCGATATCTTGTAACAGAACTTTGAACTTGGAAGGTGCAAAGCGCATACCAAAGGATAATATGATACTACATAGTCGGTATAAAGTATACTGAGCACCGTATAGGAATCGAAGAGTAGAACTGTATCGTCAGCATAATCTAAATCAAAAAGTCTCTTATCGCGGCCTATCTGAATGTCCGATGTCGGTACGCATGCATTACATACATCCGTTATAGCGTCAATTACAAAATTGAGCAAAAATGGAGAAAATGTTCACCCTTGTGAGACACCATTAACCGTAGGAAAGTTGGTTGACAGGTTATTGTACATCCTAACACGCCCAGAACTACATAAACTAAGTGATTGAAATATGTTAACGTACTTTTGCTGGACACATTTTAGTAATAAGGTGTTAAATAACGCGTTCCTATCGACCGAGTCAAAAGCATCCTTAAAATCGAGAAAGATCGCTACAGTTGGCTTAAGACATATTTCCCCGTGGTTAGAGAATGAAGTACGCACACCTTTTATGAAAATAGGTCTGATTATAAATTCTCCTTAACACTGGGAATAGTTTCCGTGTCCCATACCTGACGGAAAAAGTCAGCTAGAGTGCTTAATAGAATATCGCAACCCTCCTTGAACAGAACCTCGGCCAGTCCATCAGGACCAGATTCAATGTATATTTTCATTGACTCACTACCGAGCTTGATTTCTCCTTCGCTTGAAGGCGTTAAATTAACTGTCCAGGCTTCATAACACGAAACACAAGACAATGAACCATCTGTTGCTCGCCAGCTAAATTGCTCCGCCCAACGATATAAACGGCGCTCTTTGTGGTAAAGGCACCATCGTTCTCTTTGATTGTCTCGCTAACCTGTAGATCGAATTAGCTGAAACAATTTTCGGACGTTACCCGAATTGCTGAATATCTTCATTTCCTCAACGTTTTGCAGCCACCACGCATCTCTATCTGATCGAAAGCTACGCTTGAGATTATTTCTGACAGGTTGTCTTTGCCGGGGGTGGCAGTGGGGATAAGCTCCAACTGTCTATAAACTGTTCCCATATGACGCGCGTCTCAAATAGCCTCTGACAACCAAGTCCAGCTTCTGGCCTGCACGAGTGGCTCCCCGAGCTCGGCAGAACTGCTTCTACCAACAGGAGAAGGCGCGAGGGCGAGTGACTGGCGCCTGAAAACAAGTTTGCTTCGGGCAAATGGATCTCGTTAGCCTGGGAGGGCATTTCATCTAAGAGAAGGAAGACTCTGATTTTGAACCTCTGCTGCCTTGCGGGATACCCGATCGCGGGAAAGGTTTCGGGTGAAAACCTTGTGGAAAAATCTGAAACAGAGTCTGGTAGACGGTTAGTTGGTGCACATCACCTCTTTCTGGCAACTTCCTGCTACCTTGCATGCCGCTCTTGGTTGTGCATAGGCTAGAGAAGCTCACTCGAACAAACGCTGAGTAGTGCTGGGGACGCCGCTTTTTACCCAAATTCCCAAGCCTCTTCATTGAAGCCGACTCATCCTCCAGGAGGAGATAGTCGCACAAAAGTAAAGTACGCTTGAAATTATTTCTGACCTGGCTTCGTTCTGTATTATTGTACGAACCAAAAGGAATTCTTGGCCTTTCTTATAGTAATCGAAGAGTGGTCTGGGAGATCCAGTGGAACTTTCTGCTATAGGCGGAACTGGCACATGTCGATTTCGCAGCATTGTGCATTACAGTGCAATCGCATTCAACTGCTGTGTTATATTTTTGGACACCACAGTGGGATAATTATGCACTAAACCACCGCGATAGGCTTTCTGAATTGTAAGACCCGAAAGCTATGCGTTTAGATATAACTGTCTTTTTGCCAGATAATTTCATTATAAATCTCGATCGAAGGAGCCCGTGATCAGAATCTACACTGGTGTTCCAAAAGGAGTGACAGTCCTCAATGCAGCCTCTCCATCTGGCGCTTATGGTGAGATGGTCAATTTTTGTCCATCGTCGATCATTGTTTGGCGAACGCCAATTTGCACACTGCCGCTATTTATGCCTAAACGAAGTGCTACTAATAAATTGCCTGTGTTGTGCACATAGGTGAAGAAAGCGTTAACCATTGTCTGTCCGCTGATTATCGAGACTGAATGAACCACCGAGATGTGACTCAGTAACATCTAGGCGACCAAGTTGAGCGTTCATATCCCCAGCAAGAATAATGATATCCGAACGTTTTGCGCGTCTTAATAATGCACAGAGTTCTTCATAGAAAATCTTTACTGTCATCATTGCTACTATTAATCGGCGCGTAAGTGGTTACTACGACCAAGAAGCGCTCCCTTTGAGTTCGGGAAGTAGTGTTAATTTAAGTAGCTAGTCGGACCTCACACATCTTGCTATTACCGGGAATCCAGTCTGTTAGGAGGGCACACTCCCAACGAATAAAACAAGCCGAATTACCCGATCGACCAAAGTTCGCAACTGAGAGAAATTGCCATGATGAGCCATGTTGTACCTTGGCAACAGACCCCATTTTCATTAATTTCAAATTGTCGCCCACGACAACCAACTTCCATCGTTCTACCCTGCACGTTTTCACGATTATGGTGTAACCTTACACGTTCACTCTGTTGTTGCCATATAAATACAAACCATGTCCACGGCCAAAATCACACACTGGGCGCATGGACCTTATACTCCCGATCAACGTTCGATTTCCCCCTTGTTTTCAGTTTTCCTGGCTGTTGGGTTAAGAAGAGCTGGAACATCGACGATACATCCATCATAACAATTTGGCGACGGCAATAATAGAACCCTACAATACGGATTGGCAATCACAGCAGAAGAATTGAACTAAATACTTCAGCAACAGCAACGCCTATTTGAAGAAGCTCAAGCGCGTTTAATGCATACTATTTTGAAAAATCTGGGTGTCAGATCCGAAGGAAAGAAGACTGATGTACAAAACCCAATTGCGATGCAGAATGCGGTTCCACTTTCGAATCTTGGTTCACGAGATTCACCATCGCACTGAGACTGGACCACAACGTGGTGCGATGGTTTGTGGCATGTTTGGTCTTGAAGGCCAACGCACAGATAATGGTGAACGGTTTATACAATTCTGTGCACACTCTCGACTATTCATTAGCAGCACTTCCTTTCGCTATAAAGATGTGAATGTGCAACATGGCGCTCGCCTGATAGAAGCCAACCTTCGACCCAAATCGACCATATCGTCATAAGTGCTCGCTGGAGAGGTTGAATTGAGGACTGCCGCTCCTTTTGGAATAACTGCATAGATCCAGATCATGCTCTTGTGCTGCCATGCTGACGTCGCTCTACTCGTTCACGAAACTTGTTTGAACGCATGTTCCATTCGAGGTATTGGCACCTCTTCCCAGTTAAGAAGAAGAAGAATGACTTGTTTGTTTGTGCTTACTCTTCTATACAACCAGTAGCTTTTTAAGTCTCACCCTTCCCCATCATTTAGGATTTTACTTTTTCATTGTTGTGTGGCAGTTAAGCATTCGGTACGTGCTACCGGTCTAATGCTGTCTGTGATGAGGATGATGATGATGACGAAATTCATATTTTCCAATCCGATCTCAACAACGCTGATGATGGTCGAAAATCGAGACTGCTGCAGAGAACGTTGGAACATGAGAAGTTTATCAACTCCATTTTGCCGAAATGCCCAGGTTCATTTACTTCTGTTCAACATGATTTCAACCACAACGGAATGCCAGAGATGACTAAATTTGAAAAGTGATACTGCCTTGGTCGAACATGAACCCTGACAGAACGAGCCGGTGGTGTTAGCCGTCAGGTTGATCAACGAAGCCATCGAGACGCCAAGCCCTCATTCAAGTGTTGGCAATGTTGCGAATGGCATTTTGTGCCATTTGTGAGCTTTGGGTTTAGGATATGCTAGGCTCCGGAAAGGTTCAGATCGGCCGCTTATCAAACTAGATTCTGATAGATGAAAATTAAAAAGCGGTGGAGAGAAGGGGATGGAAAAATTGAATGGTAAGGCCACAAGTAGGGCGACCCGATTTGTCATGCGTGGCGGCCGATGCACTATGGAATTAATGTTATTTGTTATTGCCATGGTGGTATGTCGGTTGGGATACTGCCAGGTCGCCCATGCTTAGACAGGAGAACAATTAGAGTTCTCAACCAAAGCCCTTTTGGCCTTACCCAGAAGGCAGTGGGCTGCGACCGCATGTGTCTGACCTCTATCCATCGACCTTCCTGGTATGATTAGCTCTGCTTGTGCCCGTTCTATAATGGATGTGTCGTCGATGTTGCAGCAGAGACTGTCGTTGCATTGTCCTAACCCAACAGCCAGGAAAACAGAACGAGACCAGAATGGGACGTTGATCGAGATTCCAAGTTCCAAGCGTCTAATGTGTGCGTTTGGACCGTGGACATGGTCTGTATTTATATGGTAACCACAGACCGAACGTGTGGGGGTACATCATAATCGTAAGAAGGTGCATGGTGGGAACGACGGGTGTCGGTTGTCATGGGTGAGTCAGACAATTTGAATTTTAATGAACATGGGTTTTTTTGCCGTGGTACAACACGACTCACCCAACAACAATTTTCCTCCGTTGCGAACTCGTTAGGAGGGTGCCCTCCTTGTGTCTAATATTGTGAGTGTTTAGTAGCTTTTTAAGCCACACTTTTTCGCATCTTTTTAGAATTTTTACCATGTCGTCGTTGTATTGCAGTTTGGCCTGGCCTAGGTAAACCTCATGGACTACAATCCTGGAGTCATGCAAAGTGCCAAGGAAATAAACTGATAATACTTCAGCCAACTCAGTTGCAGATCTTATGTGCAACATTTTGCTTGTATTCTCCGCTCAACTTTTACTAGTTTTTTTACCAATTCTGTGATTTCAGAACCATACTCTATTCACCTTATCTTTACAGCTTCGTTATGCGACCGTGAGCAATGGGTAAGCCACAAAAATCAAAAACAAAATCACTCGGCGTTAAATCCGGTGGAATCAAATTCAATAAAGACAAAGGCCAACATATTTTAAAGAACCCTTTGATAATCAACACCATGATTGAAAAAGCTGGAATCAAAAGTACTGATAGTGTCTTAGAAATTGGCGCTGGTACTGGAAATCTCACGGTGAAATTGCTCGAGAAGGCAAGGAAAGTGTTCGCGTTCGAAATCGATCCGCGAATGGTTGCAGAATTACAAAAGCGTTTGTTAAACTCGTACGTGCTAGTTTTGCTTTCGTCTGTTATGCAATCGATACGTTTAAGGGTCAAATGCACACACTAAGTTACGGTAATGAGGAGTATATGATTTTACATAATAACACTTTCTATAATTTACGGGTATTTAGTGTCAATGTTTGGGCATTTAAATGAGAGCAAGATGCGATCATTCACATCAGTTCAGCGTCAGTTGGTTAATGTATATATAATATATTTTTGTGTGAAATCGCGAACTTGGAGCTAGACATATTCATGGTCAGTCATAGGCGGCATTTCTATTCTATTTTCATTTCTCATATCTGTCTAAGCCTGGGCAACCTGACAGTATCTTAGCCCATGTAGAGTCTCTGGCTGTGCAGCACTTTGCCTCGATCAGGCTTATGATTTCATACATACATAGACGGTATGTGTGCTGAGAATCACTCAGGTTGTTACGGCCTAGACAAATACAAGTAAAGGATAACCGACAGCTTACCATATAATTTAAGCTGTTATCATGAAGAGTTTTTGTTCCTGTGTGGTTTATTCGATCGCACATTTGATCATTCAGCTTGTACCTAACCTTCTACAGGTTCACTAGCGTTTTATGTCCCACCTTTCATCATCGTGTTCGAATTATAACGTATCATGGTTTTATGGCACTCATGCACTCGGTACTTGACAGTATCTTAGCCCACGTGCAGTCTGACTGCGGCACTTTGCGTGGGTCAAGTTTGTGCTTTCATACCATTTACCGTACCGGTATGAATGGATGTGCAATTGTGGTATGAAAGCACAAGCCTGATCGAGGCAAAGTGTCGCAGTCAGAGACTGCACCTCAGCTAAGATACTGTCGGGCTACACGGGCCTAGACAGATACGAGAAAGAAAATAGAAAAAAAGAAATGATAGTGAGACTCCAGCTTGTTTCAGCATGCGGCTAACACCATGCTAAATTGTGTGGCCACCGGTACTGAGATGAATGCGGAAACACGCTGGGGTCTCACTGCGATTTCTATTTTCCTTTCTTGCATCTGTCTAGGCCTGAGAAACTTAACACTATCTTAGCCCACGTGTAGTATATTTAGGCGCGGCAGTTTGCCTTGATTAGGCTTGTAATTTCATACATACATACTTATTTGATACCGGTGTAATGCTGTCCATTATGATGAATGATACAGGCACCTCGACTAAGTGTATGCTAATCTATGCATGCGCTCACGGCCAATTAAAATTTGCGAAGTAGAGCCGCAACCGATTTGCCGGAAAAGTTGGCTGCGATCGTTTTGTTTTTCCGCGTAAAAACCAGTTTAATATTAAGTTGTGGTACTTCTGCGCCGTACTGTTAACTATTATTAACTGATTGCCAATGGTGATGTTTCTGGTCAATTCTACCTGATCTGTTAGCACATTCATCCGTATACACCCTGTCATTTTCCTAACTCCACTTCTTTAGGTAATTTCAAGCAGTTCAGCTTTGCGTGTGCAAAAGTATCTATCACAATAGCGTTATTTATTCATTATAACCGTGTAAAGCCTTCAATCTGCATAGACAACACCATGTAGCACAATGCTCTCAGCTATCAATGTGTGCAAATTCTGAAGACTGATTTTAATGTTCATCATCATGTTGCTATACGCAAACTCGATCTTTTTTATCCACGAGTTGTATATGATGCTCTTGTATTATTTATTTTGTTAGACCGAACAGAAATAAAGTGGAGATACTTGTTGGTGACGCCATCAAATCATCCAATTGGCCGAAATTCGATCTCTGCGTATCCAACTTACCCTATCAGATATCCTCGCCATTCATACGACGTCTTATTCAAGCGGGACGCGGATATCGGGCAGCAGTTGTGATGCTTCAGAAAGAGTTTGCCGATCGGTTGATCGCTCAACCTGGAGACAAATTGTATTGTCGTCTCTCTGCAGTTGTCCAACTCCATTGTAAAGTTGCACTCTTAATGAAGGTGGGTTTGTGTATCCGCTTTCAGTTTTTGTTCAAACACGCTTTGTTGTCACTGCTATTGGCCTTCTTTGGTCGGTGACGATTGTGTAATGTATAGTATTGTACGGATGTGCAATGGTGGAGATAACAACGCGCTAAATTCGTTTGCAACAGGTGCTGAGCCGCATGCAGAAATCTCACTGTCACTTTTCCTTCCTATCTGTGTTAGACCTAGGCAACCTGACACGCAATCTCCGATTCTGCGGCACTTTGCCTGGATCCCGTCTTGGTGATTTTATTCATTCAGCGCTCCGTTTCGGCATAAAAAGCTGCAGCGTGCAAGTTGGCGTCCGTTCAATGAGAATTAGCCATGAACACAAATCGACCGTCTCCCCATTAACGACAGACGAGGGGCTTAGGTGGATGACTGTAGCCTATTCCGGGACACTCACAACGATTCTGTACATCTATCGAGATTTGCTTTCAACTTCTATTGTCCAACGGGCGTTACTTTTTAGGGCATATCCCTCGTGACGCCGTCAAAGCTAGCAATTCAGGAAGTCTGTCGCTGTGGCGTGATAAATATTCCTTGAACTACAGTAACCGACATTGCTAGACGGGAATGGAATACGTTAAATGCTGTAATGCAGAATGCATTTGAGTCTGCATGTGGCAGTACAACTTCTAGTAGAAGAGCTGCATGCGGAAATACGCTTTGCAGCTCATTTCCGGGGAATTAATTTTGCACGGTTTCAACTGCACGGCACAGAAGCATTGCACAATTGCACATCCTATATGGAGATCCAGTGTGATCTTCTACTAGAAACTGTACTGCCGCATGCAGACTCAGATCATACCATCATCATCATCAGACAGCATTACACCGGTAGCGCGTACCGAATGCTTAACTGCCACACAACCATGAAGAAGTAAAATCCTAAAAGATGAGGAAGGGTGGGACTTAAATAGCTACTGATTGTATGGAAAAGTACGCACAAACAAACTGGGTAGAGGTGCCTACACCTCGAAAGGAACATGCATTCAAACAAGTTTCGTGAACGAGTAGAGCGACATCAGCATGGCAGATTCCTTGCGACTTTCACTGTCATGCATCATGAAAAGCTTTTCTCGTCACTCCGCTTGACAACATACAAGGTTAAGCGAACACTCCAAGAAGATACTTAGTGCAAGACCGCCATTGAACACGATTTCGGGACATATCCTGAAGCGTAACTAGCCATTGCGATATCTTATCGCGTGCCCATGTGCAGTCTCTGACTGTGCGGCACTTTGCCTGGAAGACATCATACCATATAAGCAGCGGTGCTTGCTATGGGGGTCGTGCTACTTTTATTTGCCAGTTCTCTGTTCAATAATACCTAGTGAAGCCTTTCATTATTTTAAAATAAGCATAACCCTCAGCCACAGTGCTTCAATGATTCGAACATTCCCATTAGCTTGGATCACTCCCATAGCAATTGATGGGACTTGAACTATAATCGCCCGATTTTATGTATCCACATTTCAGATCAGCAAAAACAGCTTTCGGCCACCTCCGAAAGTAGACTCTGCAGTTGTACGCATTGAACCCCGTCACCCGTTGCCTGCTGTCGCCGTTTCCGAATGGGATGGACTGCTTCGTCTGGTTTTTGCGCGAAAAAACAAAACAATCGCAGCCAACTTTTCCGGCAAATCGGTTGCGGCTCTACTTCGCAAATTTTACTTGGCCGAGTGTTCCGCACGCGGAGAGAATCCGGAGCCTTCGGAAATCGCTTGTGAGGAGCCTGTTGGGGTTTCTGCGATGGAACACAAAATACAATCGATTTTGCAACAATCCGGATTCGATAAGAAGCGAGGGCGTTCGCTGGACGAAGATGATCTACTTCGGCTGCTTTTAGCATTCAAACGGGAAAATATTCGATTCGGCTGAACACGGCTTTCTGTACAGATGCTTATTTCTTTTGAATACAATTCAACTCTCAAGGATTCTTCATATTTTGAATTTGGGTTTAGCGCGATGCAATGGATGTGAACGCGAAACACGAGTTATTTTCGCATTTTTTTAAAAGATTTTTGCATCGAGTGTTACTGTAACTCGAAATCGTCGGTACTTTTTCACCGCAGGGTTCTTACATCGAACCACACTGTTCAAACGCTGGGAGATAACTGGTACCGTCACATTCGCAACGATGCTCTCCAAAATAAACTTTTCTGTAGTAATATGGTATGGTATCGTATGAAAGCACAAGCCTGATCCAGGGAAAGTGCCGCACAGTCAGAGACTGCACGTGGGCGATATTACTGTCAGGTTGCCCAGGCCTAGACATAAGTACTGTACGATTGCACTTCATTGCAGGATATGGATATAAAGAAGCAGATTAAGCGGCACAGGTTCGTTCACGGATGCGGGACCACCGACTTTCGAAACGGATTCTTTTGCGTCGCCACATCCCGGTTAGCATAGATCTTGCGCTGGACAAACTGTCACATACAGCTAAGGATCCTAACTAGTAACCTTTCCAAAGTAGGCAGTATTCCGGGTTGTGGTCCTCGCGATTAGATATTGCAGTTACAATTTGTGCTTCAGAATGTATTTGTAAACTGTGTTAATTGGTGGTCTTGCGGTAAGCATCTTGGATTGCTTGCTTAATCTTGCATGTTGTCAATTGGAGTGGCGAGAAAAGCTTGTTATCACTCATGAACATGAAAGCCGCCGATGTCGCTCTACTCGTTCACGAAACTTGATTGAATGTCCGTTTCATTCGGTGTAGTCACCTCATTCTATTTCGTTTGTGCTAACTCTAATATATATTCCGAAACTGCTCAACTCCCGCCTTCCCCATGCTTTAGGAATTTATATTTTCAGGGTTGTGATGCTGCTAATCATTTGGTATGCGCTACCGGTGTAATGCTGTCTCTGTTCAATTTAGGGGAACATTGTTTCCTGGTCAAGCGCTAAAACGCTCACAAGTAACCAGTTTATTATTTGTAAACGATTTACGATTTCCCGAGTATTATCAATGCTTGGCATTGTGATGCTTTGCGAAACTCCGTGTAACAATCCTTTTAGTCCGGCAAGCTACCGAAGTATCGTTAATATTCAGTCGATTTTCGCTCGAATGTACTATCACTCACACGGAAACCCTGAATCAGCTTCTGTCGGATGAAGAACCTACATACTTCGATATCTCTTGCACTACACAGTCATCGGTTGATCGTCAAAATCATTCATATAATCTGTAGAGCGCTGGTTTATTAGTGTTTTATAATCACCTGTTGTGCCAGTGCGCTAGTCTACGAATTGTTCGTGGCGATATGGTTTACTATAAACTGTTCTCAATTCAAAAATGTTTAGAATTGAAACTTAGATATTTAAGTGTACATTACGTGTCATCTTAAAGCAATTCGCTACAAATCTTGGAACACGTTTTGTGGTAAAAGGTTGAATACTCGTTATACGGATGTGCAATCGTGCAGCATTTCTGTGCTGTACGGCTAACATCGAGCTAAATTGATTGGCCACCGGTAGTGAGCTGCATGCGAATACACGCTAGTCTCACTGCCATTTTTATTCCCCCTCATATCTGTTTAGGACTGGGCAACCTGGTAGTATCTTAACCCACGTGCAGTCTATGACATGTGTGGCACTTTGCCTGGATCAGGCTTGTGCTTTCATACCATATACTTTCGCAAGTGTACTTTGCGATTCATGGTCATATACAAAACAAAATTGTAACTTGCATGGTTGTATTTGGTGCGCTTGTTACGTTGCTCACACGGCAGTAAAGGTAATCAGCGTAGTATTGCTACTTCCGAATATCAGCTTTATTAAGAATGTAGTACACAGACCCGACTGCAGAGAAACATGTCAAGCATCTGGTATGGTATGAGAGCACAAGCCTGATCCAGGCAAAGTGCCGCACGGTCAGAGACTGCACGTGGGCGAAGATACTGTCAGGTTGCTCAGGCCTAGACAGATGTGAGGAAGAAAAAAGAACAGGAAATGGTAGTGAGACTCCAGTCTGTTTCAGCATGCAGCTCACTACCTCTGGCGAATCAATTTAGCACGGTCTTATCCGTACATCACAAAGTACTGCATGATTGCACATTTGTACATCTCGACGTGAGCGTTTCCGAAAACACTACTTGGACTCATCATCTATATTTTATAGAGTTCGTAGGGTTAACTTTTACGCTGTCTTTGTTCTCTTGACGCTAATTTCTCACTTTCTATTATCTATATTACTTCAGGTTTTGTGCTGTTAACCTGCTATATTCCCTGCTCTTCTTTCAAAAGTTTCACGTACACGCACTGTTCCTTATGAATACCTTGGAAAAATCTTCCTCGAGGATGACTTTCACACGCTGCATCACGATCCCCTAAGTCAAGCTTCCTCAAAGACTTGTTCAAACATCATACTGCTTTAGAGAACGTGTTCATATCGGAGTCCCTTTATCCCATTTGCATCGAAATACCTTTGTCAAAAGAACTGCTTATTGAACAATTTCGGTTGAATCTATTTCGTTGATATTATATGTAGCTTTTCTGCAAATAATTTTGTGAAATTAGTGGGGACATTCAAACTTTTTCAACATTAGTCTGAGGCTGAAATTTCAAACATTTTCGATTAAAGCTTTGTTCTTATTCAACTGCGTAGAAACTGAACTTCGCCGTATAGCGGAACCACATGCAATTTATTCATGAACTCGCACGCCTTGAGCGATTTCTTAACGAATGCTCGTTAATTCATCTTCTAACATTTTTGAATGAACGTTCATCTTTTGATGCATGCTTCTGAGGACACATTCACTCCTTTCGGAACGTCATGTACTACTTACTCCCCACCTCAAGCAAAAAGTCAAGTTGCACATGAATTTCTACTTTGCGAAAAAAATTGGGTTCAGCACAAAGACAGCAAGAGGCTTGAAAATATCTGGTCACCGATACACATTTCAGACGAGTGGCCAACGCAAAACCGGTCGTGTGCTTCCGTCCTGCTTTCCGAACGCCATTTCCATGGTTGGAAATTTTTGCAAATACGGGTTTGCCTTTCAGCCCCATCGGTTTAACCTACATATGGGCACGTAGTTAAACAGTTTAGTCGTGTAACAGTAGTTTACAAGTTCAAACATTGTTTATCATATCCTACCCAATCTTAGATTCTTATCGCAACAAAAATCATGAATCAATCCGCCAGGCACTCTCAACTTGCCAGATTTATTCAATACCAGCATTCTCAGTCTGTTATCAATTTATTGTGACCGGGTTACTTTACCTGTTGCATACAACAGACACAACTCCATCTATATAAAAATGACGGAAGCTGGTGATGATACTCAATCTTCGAAATGGATGTGTAATCATGTGCAATCACACAGCATTTCTGTGTTGTAGCTAACATCGTGCTAAATTGATTGGCCAGTGGCAGTGAGCTGCATGCTAGTCTCACTGCCATTTCTATTCCCCTCATATCTGTCTAGGCCTGGGCAACCTGACAGTATCTTAGCCCACGTGCAGTCCTTGACTGTGCGGCACTTTGCCTGGATCAGAATTGTGCTTTCATACCATACCATCATCTTCGAAACACATTTCGTGGATACGATGCGATCTATGAACTCCGATAGATTTAAAACTTATTCACCTATAACGTTCGTTTACAAGCTGCTATACCTGCCTTAGTTATTGTATGTTCAAACTAAGAAAATATTTTTTCTCTATGAACTTGCTACTTGCAATCATACGCTAAAATACTCGACCAATTTACGCAGAAGCTGCGTAAAATGGCGGGTAACAATCGTTACGCCGTAAGCTCAAAGCAGGATCAAAAGACGCTATCAAAGCAACACATCCAATCGAATTTCAGCGTCGATTTTGAGAGCCCGACACAACCCAACACTTTTATTTTTAAGCCATTCGATGTTTTCTTGTTCGCCTTTCGCTCTCCCATGTCCTGATATATCATATATATATATATATATATATATTGTTGTTTTTCATCACGATGGACTGATTTTACACGCCATTTTTGATAACCCCTGATAGCAGTTTATCATGTGAAGCAAACTACGACTATTATGAACGTAACGCACTGCCCTCTACTAGTCCGGTAAATTACATTCTCAGAAAAAGACGGTTTTGTTTTGAATGTAATCTGGACGGAAATCATTAAAATAATTATACAAGTGTGATGGAAATGCATGCAAATGAATATTTCTATACAAGTTTAGATTTTGTACAGCTCAAACGCTGTCCGGTGTTCAGAAGTGATTCATTCATGAAACCCAAGGGGTCCGAAACATGGTGATTAGAGCGTTTCCGTCTGAGCAACGCAGAGAACCGTAGTTCATCAGCAAGCTTTTTTGTTTTTTGTAGTACTGAAGACCGATACTGTCTATATGAAGTCAAACGCGAAACGGATTTCGCACGGAAATGCTTCAACCGGAAGTCGCTTTCGGAAAAACAATGTACAGATTCGTTGTGGGATGATATAGATTTTCCATCTTGGCAGCTTGTTGTACTGTCTTTCGTACTGCGGACCACGTATGGTGGGGCGGAAAATACACTGGAAGTTGATACTAATATTCCGGAGGTGCTGGCAGGTAAACCAGAATCATTCGATGCCTTGGAGGATTCCACATTTTTGTCTGAAAAACGATTGGCAGCATTTACAACTAATCAAAAAGTATCGGTATTAAAACTATTTAGCAGAAAGAGCATTACATGGCAAGCATATGTACAAATCAAAATAACTGACACGGTGCAGATGATAACAAAGCCATTATTCTTCGCAACACGAAACTTAAACACTGGGTAATCTTTACTCATACGAAACAGGCTGCACCTACAATTTTGATGATTAACATTCCTGCATTTTAGAATCTGGAGTGCTCGGCGAACTGACATTTCCACCCAAAAATTTTACCGAAGGCAGTTGAGCACTTTATACAAATTACTCCGTCGCTCAAAAAGTAGAATTCGGTTAGTCTCGAACGAATGTGCGCAGCTGTTCGGATCAGACTTATGTATATATAATCTCTCAAAAACACGTTTTAAAACTGTTCAAGCGACAGGCTGATAAATTTGTTTCGTGTTCGCCATATTACGGATACATTATTGAACTTGAAACAAATCAGCTTATTAGATGCCAGTGAAGTTCTTGCTATGCATTTTTGAACATCATCGTGGAAACTGACAGATGCCTACAGTTTCAGATCATCAGCACATTTATTCCAACAACACACCTTTCGACAGCGTATTCTACACGCTAATAATACAATACAATATATAGCAAAATCTGATAGACATGGTGCCGTTCAACAAAAACAATTAAATGTACAAAACACAGAAGATAGTGAATAGCGCAGATAATATTTTTAGTCCGCACGTCTTTTTAGTTTTTGATCAGAGTTGATGATCCAGCAAAAATTAATGTCAGGCGACGCAGTTTTCATGGATGCATGCGAAAATCTTCAACATTATTTAAAAGAACATGCTCAACAGTCTGATAACGTAACCAACCTGATAAAGGATAAGGCTGGCTATCCCTTGGGCACGGCACAAAATAATAGATGCACTGAAATGTTGAGTGACGAAATTGTATTACTTTTCCGTTTTCGCAAAAGTAGACCGTATCTGATCGAGTGCACTGAACTGGAAGGCATTTAGAAAAAATTCCACGTGAACGACATAGACTGCAGAATAACTCCGGAGAGCCAATATGCTATGAATGTATAAACATTGTGCTTGAGATAATGCATAACGTTAAATTTTTTCACGTCAAATCAAATTATTAAACCTGGTCACCGATCGCGTCCGCAAACTACAACTACCAAAACATTCAGTTATCAAAATTTGAGGTGAAATTGATCTATCGAGGCAACACAAAAGCTAATATTCGACGCAGAACTGATGTAGGTCACACAAACATGAGCTGGACGCTGCACAAAAATTTTACGATGACGGCAATGTGATTGTAACATTTATTGCGAAACTTTTGCAAACCTGGGCAATAAGGTTATTTTGTGCACAACTACTTCTTTACGACTCGCTAAAAGCATCAATACTGCCAGGCAAGATAATTTTACGCGCGCGTTTTTTTCGACAAGCTGTTCCGCGTTCAGTAACACAGGGCGATAAATGTGTTTCAGCGGAATGAAAATTTCTCAACGGCAATTACTCAAAACCAAGACCCCACAGGATAAATAAGTTGGTTCAAAATATGTAAACAAAGAATATACAAAAAGGACATAATTAATAATATATAATAATAATATATAATGAAAATCTGTTTATTGAAAGAAACATTTTTCAATATACGATAAAGCCTTTATGAATGTTGATATAAAATGGAAAGAATCAACGACGAATTTAACTCATTCTCAAAAGCCTTGGCGGTACTAAAATTGTCTAGAATCACTTATTCTGAAGAAGGTCAAGTGGACAGCGATCGGTCACCAGTATCCACAATATTACAGAATCCAGTGGAAAATCATTCGCGATTTGACGTTTCGCTTTGCGTGAAACATCATAATCAGGAAATGATTGCCCCACTATCATCTGCAAATTGTGGGCCGGAGAGATTGTTACCGTTGACATTTCTAGGATTCGAAACAGTGAATAATGGCGACTACCCCGTTCAAACAACAATATGAGCCCATTGATCAATTAAAATTAATATTGACAAAAACTTAATTGGGAGATCATTGCTTTCATGTATTCGTATAATATAACAATCAGGAACTTTCCATCGCAAAATTGATTTTTTCAGTTGTAATTTGTATAATCCTTTATTGTTTAATCTTATTTTGTTAATTTAGTCAATGTCGTTTCATTTCGAGCATCGATAAAAAATATGTTGATCTATCGATTTCTTTTCCATCCTTATTATCTACGTTTCATTGATTTTCTGCTGGTTAACTCGTCATCGCAATTTATGTGTTAAATAACACTTGTACATAGTGATCTAGAGCACTAGATAAATACTACCCGTTCTTCTGTTTTTGTTTCATAATAAATGTTGTATGTGGATATAACAGGAATATACGCAGCCTAACGAACATTCATCCCTATGCACTAGATGTATATTGGATGATTATGTGAGCACATTAATATACTTCATTTGGTTATATTGTGTGTTATTTATTTAAAAGACCCATCGTAATCCTCATATTGATGAAGAAGTCGTCAATAATTTTCTAAACAAGTGTATTTCTTCTCCCGCCGCATTATTGTTAGTCTATGCTAGGCTATATGTGTTTGTTAGAATTACTTCCTGTTGCATACATATAGAAGTACGTGTCAACGTGCTTAGTGTATTTTGGTGGGTGACTAGGAAATAATTATCTTTGTAATTCATGCTAAAATATTCACTCCTTTCTGACATAAGATTGAGCGTAATGTGCGATTATCAATTATTGGTGTTTTCTCGAAATTCGGTAGACATCTTTGTTCGTATAATCATCAGAAACTTTACACTTAAAAAGATATGTTCATTAACATTATTACGAATTAGTGGGGACGGTCACTTCAAACGTTTAAAGAAATATTCAATTCAATTCAATTTCAATGGTATAAAAAACCACAGAATAATATGGCAACAACGAATAATATAACAAGCAAAAACTGGATTGGGTTGCTTACTGAGCAGTTCAAGAATCAAGTAAATATCCAAACGATGGAAATTGTTCTCGATTGATGGGATAAGAAATGTAGGTGTATGGTGTTCAGATGTATAGTTTTCTTAGATGCACGGCTTTAGGGTCAAAATGGCATCAAGGCTTTTCTTGAAAGTTTGCTGATATGGTGAGTTTACAATATTATCTGGCTGATTGTTCCAAGTAAAACAAACTCGCACGGCAAAAAATGTCGTCTGCAGTTGAGTCTCGAGTCAGGGACAGTTAGAGTAAATGTGTGAGCTCTTGTGTTATGCGACCTCCGTAGATTCAATAAGAATTGTAGAGGGTGATTTTCGGTATTCAAAATATTGTAAACCAGAATCAAATCCCCTTCGAAGACGAGGACGTGGATAATCAAATGAATTTAGCGTTTTGATTCGCTCATTGTAGGATTTCCGGATGAGTCCAGTGACAAATTTGGTAGCTCGATGATATATTCGTTGCAAAGTCGCAACATCTTTTTTAAGCCATGGCGCCCATGCTTGAACTGCATATTTCATTGTGGGTCTGATGTACGTATTTATCATTCAGGGAATTGTCTGTTTTGAGAACCTACCAAAAATTCTCTTTAAGAATGACAATTTCTGTGATGTTTTGCGATAGACGTAGTTGCAGTGGATCGACATCCCTAGGGTGTTGCTTGATAACACACCCAAGTCCTTTTGTTCCATGGTCCACGAGAGGCTGTGTGTTCCAAGAAAATACTGGAACTCTACATATTTGACACTGTTTAACATGTGACACTTTCGGAAATTGAAAAATATGCGATATTTTAGGGACCGAGCCTGGAGGTTGTCCATATTCTTCTGCAGCAGTTCGCAGTCTTCCGGCTTACTTATCTTCGACCACACTTTTATATCATCCGCGAACAGTACGATCATACATTTGATGAGAGCCGGTATGTCATTAGCATAAAGCGCGAAAAGGATTGATCCGAGGACGGATCACTGAGGCACTTCACTTGTCACGGCTACCGAATTCGATAGAGCACCGTCCACAGAGACTTGAACAAGCAGATTAGTCAGGTAATTTTCTAACCAGGCTAATAGTCTACCCGTGATAACACAACGTTCCAGCTTCTGCAAGAGGATACTGTGGTTTACAAGGTCAAATGCTTTTGACATATCGAGGTAGCATTCATGGATGGTATCCCCAACATCTACTGCTCGCGTCCAGTCGTCAAGGATAAGAAGAAGGTTAGTAAGGCAGGAGTATCCCCTTCTAAAACCGTGTTGCGCTCTCGAAAATAGCTTATTTTCCTCAAGGTATTTGCTCAGTTCGTTTGCCACGATCGTTTCGAGCAACTTGGATACGGCGGATAAAAATGTAACATGCGTTTGAAAATCGGAGAGATTATACCAGATTTCCATTCAGTCGGTATGACACATTGCGACAGCGATTCGGAGAATAACTGCGTCAGTGGTCCGCATATGCAAGTATCTGTTTCCTCAACGAAACGAAAAATTCGTTTTTATCACATTTTGCATATTATCAGGTATAAATGAAGACTCTCGTGCTGAGTGTTACGTTAGTACTACCGTAATTGTGACCCCGATATGATTATTTGTTTACTTTTAAGCGTTTGATAAACTCTCGATTAGTGTAATGGATGTAGTATATCGGAACGCCAAAACTGTGTTATTAATTTCAAAAGCATTTTGTTTGACTTGGAAATTTTTAAACTTAAATCGGTCGTTGACGACAGTTTTGCTCATTTCAAACAGATTGGAAATATGTCTGAGAACAATAAACTCGCGAAAAGAGCACATCGAACATTTTACAAATGATTATGAAACACTTTTTATTCTTCATCAAAGAGCCACTATGCTGTTTGTAACAAAGTTAGGAGTCTACACTGAAATTTTTGGGTAAAAAGCTAATCTGATGCTGTAATTTGAACATGCTGTCGAGTTAAGACATGAGCTGAGGCGAAATTGAATTATTCTTGTTTGCAAAATGTATACCCGATGCACGTATTAACAAATGTACATTGAGTGCACCCATGCCGTTGGTAAGGAAATATTTCCTGTAAGTGGAACCTTGTTCGTAAAACTAGCATCGTGTACGGTTAAATCTCTTTTGAGTTCACCCTTGAAGTTCTATATTGTTTTTTTAGTATCAAATATACGCTAGATTAGCTCAGTCCAATAATCGCCCGTATATCTTTTAAACAGAAGCCTCTGTTTATTACAATTCCGGAGATAAACACCAGATGCAAGCGCATATGGAAACAATACCATACAATTATCTCAAAGCCAGACAGTTCTACTGGAAATGAGTTTTCTAGAAACAAACTGCGACAATTGCATGCTGATAAAGTATTATTCATATATGTTTGCGTGTGAATAGAGCATAAGCTATCTGATGATGGTTATGAGAGTAAATTAAAGTGTGATCATACCGATGAGCTAAAGCTATCGTCACTCTAATTTTCGCTTCTATTACTCCGTCTAAGTGCAAAGTAAACGAACATGCGTCAAGAGACAACTGCTGTTTAAGCGCGTGTCTTGCAGAATAACACATGAATAATTTTTTCAAATAAAATTCTCTCTTTCAAAAATTCTCTTAGAAATCTTGTGATAGATTAACGAAACTTGGCTGGTTGATTTAGCGCACGACAAAAATCTAGCGTGGTATATCACAGCACATTACGGCGACCAGTTTAAACACGAACTCACAACTATCGCGATTCTTTCCAGAAATCTGACGCCCACTAATTTAAATTAAACATTTTATGGAATGGTTATTGCCAATGCATATTTTTGCGAAAAGCAGAAGATGAGTGCAGTTCACGTGACAACTGGAAAGCATTCGAAATCCAGCAATATTTAACGGCTGTCCAAAGCTATACATTCTCATTTTTCTCGCGTGTATCAAGCTTCGAATATTGTTTATTCTAATTTATTTACGCCTAACACATTTTACGGTGGCCAGGTGTTGCGTCTCCTTTGTTGATTTCACAAAACGCATCTGAATATATAAATTAAACGGTATCTTGGTGATCATCGTAAATTTAAGTTATTTATTTATCACGTTATGTGGGAAGTCTATTCCACCCTCATACATACATTAGAGTAATACCCATGAAGCGATCATTAATCATTTACTATTATTGTTTCTGTCACAATAACTAAAATATAGGACATCATGCTGGTGGAATTTCATTTTAATAAATACATCATTACACAATAATTCAGAAACCGGCACCTACCGCTTTGTTGTCAGATACCTCTGTCAAAAATTGCGCAGACGGTTGCCATTCAATTACCCTTTATAAACATTAATATGACGACCACCGTTTTGTATCAGAAGCATCTGTCGAAAACGTTAAAGCAGCATTATACTCGAACATTTAGCTAGTAACATCGCAGGCAAACATTTTCGTTGAATCCGAGTGTTACGTAAATTTGAATAAATTGAATAATTAACAGCAATGGATCAATGTTACGCGACCTGTCTCTGCTCGTTTTACTCTCAGATGTACGCGGTTAATTCACCGCTGTTTACAGCAGAACAGATATTTAACAATGAATGAAAAAGACGGTAGCAATCATTCCGACATCAATTTGCACAACTTACCGATCGATCTCTACCGGCTGTTTATTCACTATGCTATTTATTTTCAAACCATGCTGCGGAATTTTCAGTTCAATTTGAATTAAGGTAAACATCATATACAAATTGCTTCCAGCGAATCACTGAGTGATCTGTTATTATACACGAGAAATACTGGCAGTGCACGAATTTAAAATCAACGAATGCTCCAAAAAGTACTGGAGTTCATTGAAGATGTGTGATGTTCTGTGTTGTGGATTTTTCGATAATTTTCGTTTTGATTGTTCAAAATAAGTCCTTTTTGTGAATATGAACTGTTTTTTATCCGGTAGATAAAGGGACTGATTACACTATGTTGAGGTCTTCTTCGGGTCAGTTTTATTCAAGTGTCATCTGAGAAGATATGCTAGAAAGAAAATATTCGAAAGCGAGTGAGTGTTTTCACAAAAGTTTTGGAACCTAATTCACTATCATTACCCAGATATGCCATTATTATATAGATTAAGTGTTAGAGTAGCTAGATTAGGAAGATCGCCTAAATTTCTATTGTAAGTAATGAAGGCAGAAGTCATTGTAATTCGTGAAAATAGGAGCTGTCTTATATATTTCAGAAGAAGATTCCACAGTTTAGTCAAGCAGAAATTGTTCCCTACTTTAGTACCAAACTTTGATAATTTTATAGTTTTTCAACTTTTCTCAACTTATATTTGAAGATTAGAACCTATTTTATATAATCCGCTAACAGTATTGTTAAGAGTAAGACAGCATTATGCTTGACTCTGCGAAACAATAACGGATCGAAGTTTAGTTGCATATATTGTTTTATAGAAGATTGTTTTGTATTACGACCGATAATGGATGTTGAGAAAGAACGTTGTATATTTTCTAAAATTGTGCCATCTGATTCATCTATGTTGCTATATATTATGTTCCAATAGTCTAGAATCGGAACGGTGAATAATTTATGGATTTTGATTTTTCATTGAGGTTAAAATGTAGATCTCTGTATAATGATCACACTTTGCTTGACTTTTGTAATAAGATTACGTATCTGTTCTTTGGAAGTGAGTGATGCAGAATATCAAAATTCTGAATCAAGCCTGCTGTCTATCATTTTAATTGCGTTTTTTGAGAAGAATTAATTTATTCTGTATCGTGCATCTTACAGGCATAAAATATGAATTTACTGTTGGGAAATTAAGGCAGTTATTTGTCGCAGCTGAATCACTGTTCGGTTCAGTTATATAAGTTTGGGCTCAATCTTTCAGATCTCTTAATATTTCTATTGAACTCCCAGAGAAATCGATGATTATCTGCAACGGTTTGAACTTTCTTGTCTCACCAAGTGTGATATGCCTGATTCAAATATTACTGCGCTTTTTTTACTTCAGTAGGAGAAGTTGTTAAAACATTTATTATTTTCTATTCCACCTCTCAAGAAGACTTTCTATGAATTGAAATCTGTTTCACTAGCTCAAATTACTTCAAAAATTTTGAACTTTCTGCTGCGTGCTCGGTTCAATACAAAACAGCGACACGAAAACCAAACTATTTGTCGATTTATTCTGGAATTGTTAACGCAAACGTAACGTTTCACTTTCGAAAATAAACTAAATGATCATTTAGGTGTTCGCTTTTTCACTGGTGTTAATTAACCCGATTTACATCTTCATTTATTGATGGTGAATGATCCAAATTTTGACAAGGTTAAAAGAATATGTTAACATTATGAAGATAATGCAAATGAAACCAATCGTCAAATTAATATTAACAATCAGTCTGTTTTGTTTGGAACTTCTAAACTTGAACGTACGTCAAGCAACGGACCACTACAAGGATAAGATTCCGAGATCATACCAGACAGCATACGTAAATTCTGTTTCGTTCTGAACTTCCAAACTTAAACGTAAGTCAAGCAACCGTACATACCAAAGAAGAGATTTTGAGGTCCTAGCAGACAGCATACGCAAATTTAGCGAAAAAAATTCAAATTTGGTCAAACAGAAGTTTGGGAAATGTGAATCTTATTATAAGTTACATTCTCGTTTTACTTTTCAATTTCGTATTCCCTAAATGTTATTAATATGGTAAACTTGTACATATCCCGTTAGTTTGTCAAAATTCTAAGATGTTATGTTGTTGGCTTTATGCATTCACATTTGTCATCCTGTCAATAGAAAACAATTTCTGCCCATTGGAATTTTACATGATTCTTGAGCATCTCGTTAAGCGACCAAATCCCGTTTTTGCTTGTTATATTAATCGTAGTTACCATATAAACTGTGTTTTTTGTAATTTCATAAGCTTCTCAGATTATTAAAATTGTATTGTATTGAATGTGCATAATATTGATGCGGAAGTCGTCAATTTAGAAAATCAAATCACCTAATTATCTTCATCAATCTTACCACACACGGTTTCTCATATTCGTAAATGTATATTCAGTCGTTATAGTTCTAAAGAACTTATACTTGATACAGAAATTGTGAAATCGTTAATTTCATTGAATGACTCAAATCGTTTGGCCCTTGATGCCCAAAATCATCAATCTGATGTTTCGATTCACGGCGTTACCGGACATTCTGTACCTGTGGTTGGATTTTCATCATTTCCTAACAGATGTGGAGCTGCAAAACCAGTTGAACGTTTATTCATTGTCATCCAATCTGTTCAACCTATCTTTGGTTTAAAATCGGTGAAATTGCTCGATATCGACTTTACCTTTTTCTCTACAAGTTATTATGTAATTGATCATTATGTGGCACAGGTTGGTTTGAGTTACAGACTTTCGTGTATAGATTGAAAAATTTCTCATATTTGAGTAAGGGAGCATAGAAGAGTGAGTGTGAAATGATTTAAATGTGGAGAATGGGTGTCAAGGGACCACCTTCTATGGTTCCAAAATGGGGTGATGGATTTTAATATTTCCAAGATGGGCTTTGGTATTGTGGACTCGGTCAATGGAATTGCCATGGCAAGTTCTGATCTAGGTTCATCATCTAAATATGAATTTCATGCAATAAACGATTTAAATCTTTACTGTGCATTTCTTTCCGTTTGTAAGAAAAAACTATTTATTTAGAAATAACTTGTTATTCTATATTTTTGATTGCATACGGTTTAGGGGAAGCTGTAATCCATTGCTGTACTCAAGCCTTTGACTCTAAATTTGCGTTTTGTTTTTTCACAGGTGCTTCTCCTCATTAAATTGGTTATGTTTTAAAGCAAAATGGACATCCGGTATTGTGCATTTCACATTGACTGAGTTAAGCGGAACAAAGGTATGCTCAGACTTACCGAGAAGCGCTTGCTGTTTATTGGGCTGTCATGCGTTTACACAAATATTTGTTTGGTCTTGAATTCACTATAGTAACTGATCATGAATCATTGATATTTATTAATGATCCGACGTCTTCATTTGCAAAATCTACTGCACCAATGGTTCCGAGATGGAGCACATCTCTTGGTGAAAATATTTATATCATTGAAAATCGCAGCGCAGAACAAATTCCGCATGTAGATTTCTCATCCCGCAATGCTCTCACATATGGAAAGACTGGCAGTACAGACTGCGTGTTCGTTCAGTCGCTGTGTATATCCTGCTTAGATTCAAGACTTGAAACGAAGAAATATTTTCGTCCAATAATAGCTACAGTTAAAAGTGTTTAATCAACCAAATCCAAGGAAAATTATCCATCTTACTAACGTCGTCGTGATGAATTATGTTTGACACCTAAAGCTCTGTCTGGTATGAATAATCGTATTGTTATTCCTCCTTCACTTCGCAAGCAATTTTTTCATGATTTACATCTGGGACACTTTGTATTAGCAAAAGAAATTGTTCACCGGACAATTATGCTGGTGGCCAAAAATGGATACTGATTTCCGTACAACTGCATCTCCGTGTCATTCATGTGAACATAAATTATTCCGTGAGCCAACCAAATGTACTCCATGGCTATTACTTGTGAAGCCTGGCAATGCTTCCATATAGATTACTGTGAAACATTCCTGAAGATATACGATGATCTTGTGTTCGTCGATTCCTATTCAAAATGGCAAGAAGTCTTCCCTATTACTAAACACAAATATGAATGCACAATGCTTGCGTCACGAAAGGTTTTCAGTCGTGAAGGTGTAACGTTTGCTGTTGTGGTTGATAATGAAAGCCATCACTGTGATACACGTGTTACTCAGTGGCTACATTTACTTGATTGCCGACATTTGGTTACTGCACCCAGACATTCACAATAGAATTAATTAACCAAAAACTGTGTAAATACGGTCAAACGTGCTATTTTCTCTTGTTCCCAAACCACATTTAATGAACATAATCGTTTTATTGACAATTTCGTGCTTCCATATAGTAATAGTAAACATTCAATTACTGGAAATACACCATTTATGTTATCAAAATCTCGATCCTTGTGATTTAATCTGCTTTAACTTTAATCCGCCAAAGTATCATATTATCGTCTGTACCTATGGACCGACATGTAATTACCTGGGCAACTACGGTCTTCACACCTAAACATAGTTTTAATAATGCCATGTTTCCATTCATGCGGAAAGGCCCGTAATAATACAGCTTTTAAACAACCTGACCAGCGGATCGCACATGACGTCTGATAGTGCTCTTGAAACCAGCGGATGAATACCGTTAGTTTCTGGCGCGGATTGTGTGTCTGACTGTTACAACAAGAGTCTTCCTGTCTCTACATAAAAATCATAAAGGACCTTGCTGTACTAAAAGACAAAAGGGGGATCACTGTCTTCGAGATGGTACACGAGGGCATATTGCTGAACCGTGGCTTCATCTTTCAAATCATCCTCAGTAATATCTATCAAATTATTATCCATGAAATTAGGGATACATGGTGATGCCTTTGTGCGGCGACGAATGTTTGCGAATGAGCGTTCCGGTTAACAAGTAGACTTGTCAGTACAACACACTCTTCCCGCTCGTTAATGCTGTGCAAATGTTTGTAGCTTGCCGATAATTGTCGTCGAATATCGTCCACAGACGTCAACGCTGTTGCACACGTTTCTGAAGCTCTTTTTCAAACCAAGGGGGACCTTTCACCTCACGACAGCGTGTAGACAACGGAACAGCTATCTTAATATTATTCTAAATATTATTTTGGTTCACCAGCCAACAATCTACAGCATCAGCTGATTGAAAGAAGACCAATCAACAGATGATGCAACAAGACGTAACCTATCCGCGTTTGCATTCAAAACATTCCTTCCGGAGGTGGAATTTAGTGCTTAACCAGTTTCCAACTAAAACTTACGGTGACATGGTCACTACAACCTAATGGGGGTTCAATTCAAATCTGAGTAATATCAGACTGCGTTGGAGTGAATAGGAAGTCCAAAATGGACTCGCGCCCAATAAGTCATACTCTGGTCGGATGGAAAACATGTTACACGGGGACCATCCTAATAGAAACGTCCAATGCGTCCTGATCGAATGATCCAGAGCCTTCATCTAGCAAAGCCCAATCAAGGTTAAGAACATTGAAATCGCTGATAATGAAGCAGTTTGAAGATCTACCATACTAACAGATATGTGTTATCATTGTATCTGTTTGAGTATTGAGAGAACGATAAACGACACCTATTGTGGCAGATGAAGCTGCAGTCCATATAAGACACCATAAGCACTCAACCATACCAGAAGTCTGCTGGAAACGAACTAACACAGCGACGGAAATATGTAGCTAGAAGTATAATGCAACCGCACCACCGATTGTAGCGGCTTTTCGAGCAGATCAAATAAATCTATATCCAGTTACGGACATCTCGGGATCATCCTGCTCAGGTTAAAGTCACGTTATTGTCACTGGAGTGATCACCAAAGGGTCTTGTTTAATCCGCTCAATGAGTTCATCCAGTTTGTTTCTCATGCTCCTCACGTTAGAATATATCGCTTTTGAAGATCCAGATCTCTCTGAATGCATACCGTCAGAAGCTCTAAACAAACTTTTGGCCTCATCCTAACAACGCGAAAATCCACAATGCGCATGTTCGTTTCACCTGCAAAAATGCGTTCGCTTATCTTCTAACTAGCTTCTCTCATTTTCACGCTATCCTTCGAAGAGAGATTATGCAAGAGTCCAAGTTCACTACCCTTCAACCTGTAATCCCTTTTTATTAGTAGGTTCTCTTGCTCAGCGGCCTGGAAATATCACATAACTCTGTTTTGCGGTCTAGAAAAAACGCTGTGCAGTGTTTAAGAAATCGTGTTCAGCCAAAGCTGCTGTTTGCTCCGCGCATTGTGAATATTGATGCAGGATTGTCTACTCTTATCAATGGAAAAGCTCAGGTCTTTGATCTTGATAGCTTTAGCCGGCTGCTGTTTTACCTGGAACCCTTTTCTTTATGAACGTTCGTTGTACCGTCAAAAAGAAATCCATCTTTCGAACCGAGGACGAGCGAGGAACCCAATTCCGCAAAAGTTCGTATATATTCGGATGGCACGCAAACTTGCCCTGCACAAGATGTGTGTTGTCTGTATCCTCCTTTGAGGTTGATTCACTATCTACGATCCCCGATCAAGACCTTCAATGTTCTTAGCAGAAGACGTGTCAAATTGATGCTGAGTACCTGCGAGCTTAAAACCAGTCGGTGAAAGGCATATCTCACATATCGTGCGAATGATGTCGCAAGAATTTCTCTGAAGCCAACGATACATCTTCAGCTTTATTCCACCAAATCGAATATAATAATAATAATATATATTCTTGGACATCCAAGGCATGCAATACATGATCATTTTATCAATATTTGAACAGAAAAAGAAGATAGAACAGTGCAAGTGACCGGATTTTGAAACATTTTTTCCGTTCAATGATGGAAATGAATATACAGTAGGTAAGAAAAACATTTTCAATGTCTAATAGAAATAAAATTTCATTTAAATTATGTCAAGATTCACGGATGGCAAGGATGCGAGAAACAAATGAAAAACAGAAATGGAAGTAAATTATAGAGAAAAGTGGTGCGAATTGAAATGGAGTTGTCATAAAAAATTGAAAAATAAATTATATATGCATAAATTCATGTTTTTACGGAAAAGTTGGTCGAAAAGATTGAAAAAAACATAAATCCATCGGAATAAGGAAATCTAAGAAATTGTGGGGGATAAGAAAGGGTGTGGCTAATAGCAGGGAGTAGGGAGTATGGTACGCTGTGCTTGAATACTCTTGAAGAATTGTCGACGAATCGAACCAAATTTTTTTCACCAGCCGTATTTTCGTTTTCTGCAGGAGAGTTAATCACATACGGAACAAATCTCGGGCGGATAGATTTCGAGTTAGATACAGTGATAGTTCGTTATACGAAGACACTGGAATAAAGTGAAAGATTTTCTCCTCACCAGCATCCACATTAAACAGATTTCACATGTGAAGAATCCCAAGTGTGAGCAGATGAGACTCCATTCTCTTGAAGCTTCTCCTTATGCACATTTACGAGTCGAAACCATGTTCAAATCCGTTTCAAATAGAATATAATTTCTTGTGATAATCTTGAAGTAGCTAGGATATCCACAACAATATCAAAATGTCGTAGGAAACAAGCGTTCACTGTGACCATGCACTGATACATTGGAGAGAACCGTATAGGTCTCGGTTTTAGGTTCATGTTCAAGTTGAACAAGGCTGAAGGTAGCTAAAGGCCAATCACGCGCACAGATTTCCTTCGAAGTTATGCTGTTAAACACCCGGCACTTTTATATATTGAGTAAACAGTTCGTACGTTTCACGCTTGCTTGTTTCCGGATATCTGGGAAGTGAGGTAGGGGTTCTCTTCACCAGCACGGTGAGAGGTCATCGATTCAGGAAACAATGCAACAATATGTGTGAACAATGTACGATGTATAAAATCACTAGCCTAAACGAGACAGGGTGCAGCACCATCATAGATCGCACGTGGGCTAAGTTGTTCTCAGGTTGCCCATGCCTAGATTGATATCAGATGGAAAATGGAACAATACGTTTCTGAGTTTTTATTAGACAATATGTATCACAGGTCGATAGTCTACCAAGTCGAAACGAGCACCAAGATTTTTTTCGCAGGTGTGTTGGAAAACAGCCGACACTACTAGGATTGATTTGTATGGAACACATGCGTGTGTACCTGTGAATGGAATATGCGAGAGGTCTCGTCACCAAAAGATGAGAGAGTAAATGCAATTTGAATTTCCAATCGAATGAGAGGAGGATAGAGATCAATTAATTTCAACAGAAAAGAAACATGGAGAAGAAACGCTTTTTGTGTTTAAAAAAGATTTTTCAAATATATTTGATGTTTATGTTCATGTTTAAGGGCGGGATGTGAACTTAATGCTCCGAAATAGGCACCTGCTAGCGTTCGTCCTTCACATCTTTGAACGCATTTACTGAAGCTGAGGAGATTAGTTTTGCGGAAAGTGTTTTTCATGCGTTCACTGCAGGGATTCTAAAGAAATGTATTCTAAATTTTAGCCTGGATTGCAGTTTACCCAGCTCAAGACTGTGCTATCGTGTACCAACTAAAGAAGAGAAATAGAAATGAAGTCATCGCTTTTGAGACAGCTTAATCCTTTGACTACTTTAAACGTCTCTATAAGATTTCCACTAATTAGCCTCCTCCCAAGCGAGAAAAGTCCGAATGCTAATGGACGATTTTTATAGTTTGTGTATGATAACCCATCGATGATGCAAGTGGCCAGCTTATGTACCTTTTCTAGCTGCATTATATCTTTCTGGTAATACGGCCTTCAAGCCTGGATACAGTAATATAGATGCGACAATACTATTGCCTAGTAGAGGAGCAACAGCACCTCAGCTTTTCTGCAAGTGAGGGCTGAATGTAGTCGAAAGAGTTCCCTCCTGGCCCTCTGAGCCACAGCAGCACATTGGTCGGCCCACTTAAAGTTTGCGGAGACTATGATTGCTAAGTTCCCATTAGATTTCATCATACAAAACTCTGTGTGTGCTGAGGGCACTGAGACAATCATGTTGCCTGCCAGTGTGGAGAGCAAGTGACTATTCTGTAGGTTAAGAGGCAGGTGCCACTTAGCCGCCCATAACGTCATAGCTTCTACTTTATTTATCAAATCTGAGTTATCCGACCTACCGGAAATTTGTACGTCGTTAGCAAACCTATAAAAGAGTGAGCGCAGTTAGTTTGCTAGATCATTATTGAAAATAAGAAACGGCCCCAAGACTGAGTCCTGGTAAACCTTACTTGTTATATGCGCACACGCGGAGTATGTATCCGTTACACTGACAGTAAGATAACGGTCACCAAGGAATGCGCGAATATAGCCCAGTATGTCTTCTGATACTCCTATGGCTGAGTGTTTGGGATGAAAACGCCTGTGTTCGACTGAATCAAAGCCTTATTGAAGTCGAGATAGAAGACTTCTACCGCTCTTCTAGCATCCATCCTCTTGGTGACGACTTATAGGAAGCTCAACGAGTTAGTCAGACATGACGTAACTTCTAAGAATCCGTGTTGTGTGGAATTTAGTAAAGTGTTTGATTAGGTATTCACAAATTTTGTCGCGGATCGATTTCTCCATAACATAACAATTACCCTAGTGAGTCTAAGCGGGTGGTAATTTTTGATTACCTAAGAAGCAATTCCCGTATAAATAGGCACTACAATGACTGTTCTCCAGTCTAAATTAACGGCCTACTGTCTGAGGAATCTTCTGAAACGTTCTGTGATCGTTGCAGCTAATCTAGGAGGTAGCAGATTCATCATTTGCGGATGGATATTATCAGACACTGACAACTTGTTGTATGCTAGGATGGCCAATATTGTCTCGATATTGTGTACCTCGAATATAAGGTCAGTGCAGAGAGGACGTTGATTAAGTGCACACTGAAGTGATAGCACAAAGACGTTTGAGTCATCATCTCGACGTTGCACGCTTAAAAACAAGAAAAATGAACATTTGCCAAACCTGACTGTATACTCCTAAAGAGCTTTTAACGTAGAATTAGCAAAATCATGTTAGGCTACTTTAATCCTTCATCTTATAAAGTACGATGCAGTCTACTAGACATTGACCCGCTATGGTCACGTAGAATTCGCCCTAATCTTCTTCTTTTCTTCCGAATCATCACAGAGCACCAAGTTAAGATTGGGTCCACAATGCGCTTCCAAGATTGTAATCGTTATGTACAACGTAACCGAATGAGGCTATTACATATTCCCCTTACTTGCACTAAAGTTCGACAAAACTTCTTTTTAATTAGGTATGCGCATCTTTGGAATTCTCTTCCACTCCATTTTCGCATGTGCACATCTACAGGTAAATTTAAAACACTAGTAGATTCTCTTACTGCTCCATCGCTATGCACAATTCTCAAAATAAACACTACTATAGACAATACATTTTGTCATGGTATTCCTGGTTATTGAACCAATTGTAAGTATTTTGTACATTAGCACACGCATAGAACAGTTCACAAGGTACAAAATACATGGTATTATTAAGTGTCACGTTACCTAAGGTCTATGTATGTTGCATCAAAACCTAGGACTCGTAGTATATGTATCTATACTTATTGTATCTCTATTGTATCTGTCTAGGCCTGAGCAACCTGACAGTATCTCAGCCCACGTGTAGTCTATGAATGTGCGGCACGTTGCCTGGATCAGGCTTGTGCTTTCACTTCACTCCACTTCACTAGGCTTATTTCACCCACCTTTTGGTTTAAATATAGTTATCCTTATTGTTTTAATTTAGGATTTTATCATAAACAAATTTCTCTAAATAAAGAAATCGAAACATGCAAAACATTAATTTTTAGGATTATCTATTTATAACGCTGCTGTAGTGTCAGGTTACCTAGGGTCTAGGCATGTCTCGTCACGTCGCTACACATCTTCATCGTAAACGTGCGTATTTTAATCATGTTTACCATATGATCATAACCTTAACCGTTATCTGCCTATATTTAACCCATTTATGTATGAAAATATGGTTTAACATAATGTATTTATAGAAAAAACAAAAAAAGAAAAAACGCCAAAAATGCAAAAATACTGTTTTTGTGATCTTTTTTATCGTTTATAATCGATTCACTATTTCTCTTTGATAACCTCTTACCATAATGGTGAAGAGAATATCTTTAATTGTGTTCCAGTGTCTCCGACTCCCAAACCAACTCCGATACTGGCCTTGCTTATTCCGCATAAGAATGATTCTTCTATATGAACGGGAAGCCCTACCGGCGAACAGTTTCGGCTTCCCTTATTCGACAATTCTTCGACATTTCCGGATCGTACAACCGGCCCAAACTTCATGCAATTTAAACCACAATCTCTCCTCATCCCCTCCATTTTCTAATGTTTTTTTCAATTTATCTTCGGTTTTTATATACTTTTCTCTAATCACATCCACCAACATTCCGAAGAAGTCAATTCATATATTTATGAAAAACATTTCTATATTTCATAAATGTATTTTACTGCAACAATGAAATCTCCATGCGCACCATTTCTTTTTTAATTTTTTGTCTTTTATTTTCTTTTTTTCAATCCCTGCTCCAGAATCTATCGGATCCTTTTCATTTGCTTAATTTGATGCAATGTAAATGAATCTTCATTACTGTGTGACATTGCGCGAAAAAATTAAGTTTCTTACCATTGTAAATTAACTATCCTTTATTAAACGGAAAAATATTCAAAAATTCAGCTTCATAAGATCTTTTTTTACAATTTATTTATTTTGTACACATTGATAACCTGATCATGTTTTGCATGCCTTGGTTTACCACAATATAGTATTATTATTACTTTTCCATGCTTAAAATGACGGCAGAGCCATCGTCTTTTCTCAATGTACCTAAACCTCTCCGTGTTAAGCCCTTAGATTGAACGTAGTTGTAGTATCGTTTCGGATGAATATTTGTCTCTTGGGCGAGTCTCATTTCGAAACAGAACTTTGCAGCAATTATCTTGGAAACTGCTATATTTCGCAATTCCTTGTAACAGGCCTTATTCCAACATGATCGAGTAAGCTTGTAACGCATTCATCTTGCGTCGCGGTGAGGTACGCTATTGAGACTGAGGCTGACCACTATTGATGTTTACATTTTTTCGAACGGGTACAAGAGGATAGAACCGATCATGAAGTTAAAGGATGTTTTTCTTGATCTGCCCCCATATCTTATCAACATAGTCAATGTTTCTCCATGGAAGTATCGCTGCTGATGCAAAAGAGAAGCAGGGTCGTTTCTATGAATGCTTTGCGACAGCTTCAGTGGAGGTTCACCAAATGACAAAAGTAACTCGCAGGCTACAACTAAATGGTTTATCTTTCCAAGTGGTGGTAAGAAGACCAAAGTATGTTTAGCGCTTTCAGCAGTCGAAATAACTAGGTCGATAGTAGACGAGTACTGACCCTAGCGGAATCTAGGTGGTGAAGTGCATGAGAGTGTAGCCAGCCCAGAAAGTCAATCGCATTCCCTGGAGGTTTGGATCTCCCAGTTTCTTTCGGGGTGAGTAACCAAAGTTTCTATGTATTGCATGCCGTCCTTGTATAGCAATGTGAGCCATTGATTGGTTGCATAAATCTTAAAGTGAGTTGGCGGCAAACTAGAGCATTTGAGATGTGCCCAAAGCAGGCTCACGTCTCAACCTATATCTATAGAAACATTTTTGTTGCAGCTAGAGTAACGGCTCTGAAAAAATCGTGAATCACATTGCACATTTAATCGATGAACTCACAAAATGGATGAATTTCGAAACTTTGAGCAGCGTGTAAACAAAATACATAAAATAAAATGGTCATGCATTGCTTGACTTGTTATTAATATTATTATTACTAAATATTCTGAGCACACTATATTAGTAGATTCTTGATGGGTGTCACATAAAATCTGACATCAATGTAAGCCTTTTCATGATTTTTCGAACAAGGTGACGTGGTTTTTAGAAAGTTGTAGTATATGTTCAGATTTTACTGGAAAGCAAGTGTATAATGCGCCAATTGCGCGTTTAAAGTTTTTTTACGTGGAGAGCCGCAGAGAAACACTCATCAATGTCAAAATGTTTTTTCTTTGTCTCCGTTTGAAATCTTGGACGATCGCAGCGTCAGGAGATAATCCGGATTACATTTATGAAGCACCACGTTAAAACCGATGCTTGAAAGAAAAAAAGCAGTTTCTCTTTACTACCACTGTGAGAGATCAGCTGATGGAGAACCGCGTATAGAAAAACTGAAATTCTAGAATTCCCTTTCTTTACAAGAGAACACTTGAAAAATTTATTTACTTAATCTTGCATAGTTTTCAGGAAAAAAAACTTACTCCAATAGCAGTGGAGACTCTCCTTGAAAATCGCTACCAAACTGCAGGATATAAGAGCTTCTGGAAAACTGTTTAACAAATGTAGCATTCCAATGCTACAAAGTGATTCCAGGAGTCTATCCGACA
>JACCGJ010000495.1:21597-63004 GCA_013407085.1 Atriophallophorus winterbourni | reverse complement strand
CCGTATAGCGGAACCACATGCAATTTATTCATGAACTCGCACGCCTTGAGCGATTTCTTAACGAATGCTCGTTAATTCATCTTCTAACATTTTTTGAATGAACGTTCATCTTTTGATGCATGCTTCTGAGGACACATTCACTCCTTTCGGAACGTCATGTACTACTTACTCCCCACCTGAAGCAGAAAGTCAAGTTGCACATGAATTTCTACTTTGCGAAAAAAATTGGGTTCAGCACAAAGACAGCAAGAGGCTTGAAAATATCTGGTCACAGATACACATTCCAGACGAGTGGCCAACGCAAAACCGGTCGTGTGCTTCCGTCCTGCTTTTCGAACGCCATTTCCATGGTTGGAAATTTATGCAAATACGGGTTTGCCTTTCAGCCCCATCGGTTTAACCTACATATGGGCACGTAGTTGAACAGTTTAGTCGTGCAACAGTAGTTTACAAGTTCAAACATTGTTTATCATATCCTACCCAATCTTAGATTCTTACCGCAACAAAAATCAATCCGCCAGGCACTCTCAACTTGCCAGATTTATTTAATACCAGCATTCTCAGTCTGTTATCAATTTATTGTGACCGGGTTACTTTACCTGTTGCATACAGCAGACAAGTAACTCCCAACTCCATCTATATAAAAATGACGGAAGCTGGTGATGATACTCAATCTTCGAAATGGATGTGTAACCATGTGCAATCACACGGCATTTCTGTGTTGTGGCTAACATCGTGCTAAATTGATTGGCCAGTGGCAGTGAGCTGCATGCTAGTCTCACTGCCATTTCTATTCCCCTCATATCTGTCTAGGCCTGGGCAACCTGACAGTATCTTAGCCCACGTGCAGTCCTTGACTGTGCGGCACTTTGCCTGGATCAGAATTGTGCTTTCATACCATACCATCATCTTCGAAACACTGGTTCTTGACGTTCACAAATTTCGTGGATACGATGCAATCTATTAACTCCGATAGATTTAAAACTTATTCCCCTATAACGTTCGTTTACAAACTGCTATACCTGCCTTAGTTATTGTATGTTCAAACTAAGAAAATATTTTTTCTTTATGAACTTGCTACTTATAATCATACGCTAAAATCCTCGACCAATTCACGCAGAAGCTGCGTAAAATGGCGGGTAACAATCGTTAAGCCGTAAGCTCAAAGCAGGATAAAAAGACGCTATTCGTTGATCAAAGCAACACATCCAATCGAATTTCAGCGTCGATTTTGAGAGCCCGACACAACCCAACACTTTTATTTTTAAGCCATTCGATGTTTTCTTGTTCGCCTTTCGCTCTCCTATGTCCTGATATATCAACCGCTATTGTTGTCTTTCATCACGATGGACTGATTTTACACGCCATTTTTGATAACCCCTGATAGCAGTTTATCATTAATGTGAACCGAGCTAAAATCCATCATACATTCTCGCGAAAACGCGGCAAGTATAACTACTAGTTACAACCCTCAGGGCAAGAAGCAGGTGTAGCGCATTATGGGAAAATGTCCTTGTCTGTGACAACGGAGCAATAGGAACACGTGCTACATGTAATACGACTACCTTTATACACTGCCCGCATGAGCATAATAGCCAGGCCAATGCTCTACCGCATAAACACGTATTTTGAAGAATGATCCTATGGCGGAAGAAGTTGAACTATTGGAAAGCAAACTTAAGCAACTTGAAAAAACGAGGCATCACTTCGTCTCAATCTGACGAATCACAAGCCTCAACATTCGCCGACTCGGTTACACATGGCTACTTTTTAAATTCGAATGCAGAACCGAGGTTAAACGTAGATCAATTGATTACCACCAAAAGAATGTCATGTCGTGCTCACATTATAACTTACGTGACCCATTTAAAATGCTATTTTCCCTTGCGGCTTTGTTAGAATATTCTAGTTAAATAAAACACCCACAGTCGTGTGCTGCCTTTAAAACGGAGTTGCTTTCATTCATTTATTTTCTAACAATAGTACCTCAGTAATAGCTAACACCGAGCAAATTTTATTTATTTAATGGACTGCATAAGAAATTAAGTTTTAATCTCAGCAACTTTTCAGCCTGAGCCTGACTCAAGCCCATGTCGAGTTTCTGACTGTGCAGTGAAGCATTTTACACATACATATATACTTTATGTGAAGCAAACTACGACTAACGCACTGCCCGCTACTAGTCCGGTAAATTACATTCTCAGAAAAAGACGGTTTTGTTTTGAATGTAATCTGGACGGAAATCATTAAAATAATTATACAAGTGTGATGGAAATGCATGCAAATGAATATTTCTATACAAGTTTAGATTTTGTACAGCTCAAACGCTGTCCGGTGTTCAGAAGTGATTCATTCATGAAACCCAAGGGGTCCGAAACATGGTGATTAGAGCGTTTCCGTCTGAGCAACGCAGAGAACCGTAGTTCATCAGCAAGCTTTTTTGTTTTTTGTAGTACTGAAGACCGATACTGTCTATATGAAGTCAAACGCGAAACGGATTTCGCACGGAAATGCTTCAACCGGAAGTCGCTTTCGGAAAAACAATGTACAGATTCGTTGTGGGATGATATAGATTTTCCATCTTGGCAGCTTGTTGTACTGTCTTTCGTACTGCGGACCACGTATGGTGGGGCGGAAAATACACTGGAAGTTGATACTAATATTCCGGAGGTGCTGGCAGGTAAACCAGAATCATTCGATGCCTTGGAGGATTCCACATTTTTGTCTGAAAAACGATTGGCAGCATTTACAACTAATCAAAAAGTATCGGTATTAAAACTATTTAGCAAAAAGAGCATTACATGGCAAGCATATGTACAAATCAAAATAACTGACGCGATGCCGATGATAACAAAGCCATTATCCTTCGCAACATAAAACTTAAACACTGGGTAATCTTTACTCATACGAAACAAGCTGCACCTACAATTTCGATGATTAACATTCCTGCATTTTAGAATCTGGAGTGCTCGGCGAGCTGACATTTCCGCCCAAAGATTTTACCGAAGGCAGTTGAGCTTTTTATACAAATTACTCCGTCGCTCAAAAAGTAGAATTCGGTTAGTCTCGAACGAATGTGCGCAGCTGTTCGGATCAGACTTATGTATATATAATCTCTCAAAAACACGTTTCAAAACTGTTCAAGCGACAGGCTCATAAATTTGTTTCGTGTTCGCCACATTACGGATACATTATTGAACTTGAAACAAATTAGCTTATTAGATGCCAGTGAAGTTCTTCCTATGTATTTTTGAACATCATCGCGGGAACTGACAGATGCCCAGTTTCAGATCATCAGCACATCTGATTCCAACAACACATCTTTCGGCAGCGTATTCCACACGCTAATAATACAATAAAATATATTGCAAAATCTGATAGATATGGTGCTGTTCATAAAAAACAATGAAATGTACAAAACACGGAAGATAGTGAATAGAGCAGATGAAATTTTTGGTCCGCACGTCGTTTTTTAATCTTTTTTAGTTTTTGAGCATAGTTGATGATCGAACAAAAATAATTGTCAGGCGACATAGAGATGACGCAGTTTTCATTGATGCATGAGTAAATCTTTAACATTATTTAAAAGAACATGCTTAACGTAACCAACCTGATAAAGGATAAGGCTGGCTATCCCTTGGGCACGGCACAAAATAATAGATGCACTGAAATATTGAGTGACGAAATTGTATTACTTTTCCGTTTTCGCAAAAGTAGACCGTATCTGATCGAGTGCACTGAACTGGAAGGCATTTAGAAAAAATTCCACGTGAACGACATAGACTGCAGAATAACTCCGGAGAGCCAATATGCTATGAATGTATAAGCATTGTGCTTGAGATAATGCATAACGTTAAATTTATTAACGTAAAATCAAATTATTAAACCTGGCCACCGATCGCGTCCGCAAATTACAACTACCAAAACATTCGGTTACTAAAATTTGAGGTGAAATTGATCTATCGAGGCAACACAAAAGCTAATATTCGACGCAGAACTGATGTAGGTCACACATGAGCTGGACGCTGCACAAAAATTTTACGATGACGGCAATGTGATTGTAACATTCATTGCGAAACTTTTGCAAATTTGGGCAATAAGGTTATTTTGTGCACAACTACTTCTTTACGACTCGCTAAAGGCATCAATACTGCCAGGCAAGAAAATTTTACGCGCGCATTGGTTCGACAAGTTGTTCCGCGTTCAGTATCACAGGGCGATAAAACACTGTCTTTCAGCGACTATTACTCAAAACCAAGACCCCACAGGATAAATAAGTTGGTACAAAATATGTAAACAAAGAATATACAAAAAGGACATAATTAACTGCTAATATATAATGAAAATCTGTTTAATGAAAGAAACATTTTTAAATATACGATAAAGCCTTTATGAATGTTGATATAAAATGGTGAAAGAATCAACGACGAATTTAACTCATTCTCAAAAGCCTTGGCGGTGCTAAAATTGTCTAAAATCACTTATTCTGAAGAAGGTCAAGTGGACAGCGATCGGTCACCAGTATCCACAATATTACAGAATCCAGTGGAAAATCATTCGCGATTTGACGTTTCGCTTTGCGTGAAACATCATAATCAGGGAATGATTGCCCCACTATCATCTGCAAATTGTGGGCCGGAGTGATTGTTACCGTTGACATTTTTAAGATTCGAAACAGTGAATAATGGCGACAACCCCGTTAAAACAACAGTTGTATCACTTATATGAGCCCATTGATCAATTAAAATTAAAATTGTTAAAAACTAAATTCGGAGATCATTGCTAGATGTATTCTTTTAACATAACAATCGGGAACTTTCCATCGCCATATTGATTTTTTTCAGTTGTAATTTGTATAATCCTTTATTGTTTAATCTTATTTTGTTAATTTAGACAATGTCGTTTCATTTCGAGTATCGATAAAAAATATGCTGATCTATCGATTTCTTTTTCATCCTTATTATTCACGTTTCATTGATTTTCTGCTGGTTAACTCGTCATTCATGTGTTAAATACCACTTGTACATAGTGATCTAGAGCACTAGATAAATACTACCCGTTCTTCTGTTGTTGTTTCATAATAAATGTTGTATGTGGATATAACAGGAACATACGCAGCCTGACGAACATTCATCCCTGTGCACTAGATGTATATTGGATGATTATGTGAGCACATTAATATACTTCATTTGGTTATATTGTGTGTGCTTTATTTAAAAGACCCATAGTAATCCTCATATTGATAAAGAAGTCGTCAATAATTTTCTAAACAAGTGTATTTCCTCCGCCGCATTATTGTTAGCATTTGCTAGGTTATATGTGTTTGTTAGAATTACTTCCTGTTGCATATATGTAGAAGTACGTGTCAATGTGCTTAGTGTATTTTGGTGGGTGTCTAGGAAATAATTATCTTTGTAATTCATGCTAAAATATTCACTCCTTCTTGACATAAGATTGAGCGTTATGTGCGATTATCAATTATTGGTGTTTTCTCGAAATTCGGTAGACATCTTTGTTCGTATAATCATCAGAAACTTTACACTTAAAAAAGATATGTCCATTAACATTATTACGAATTAGTGGAAACGGTCACTTCAATCGTTTGAAGAAATATTCAATTCAATTCAATTTCAATGCTGTAAAAAGCATATACCTTTACAAAAAACCACAGAATAATATAACAAGCAAAAATGGGATTAGGTTGCTTACTGAGTAGTTCATGAATCGAATAAAAATTGAAAGGACAGAAATTGTTCTCGATTGATGGGATAACAAACGTAGATGCATGGTGTTAAGATGTATAGTTTTCTTCGATGCATGGGTTTAGGGTCGAAAAGGCATCAGGGCTTTATTTGAAAGTTTGCTGATTTGGTGAGTTTACAATATTATCTGGCTGATTGTTCCAAGTAAAACACACTCGCACGGCAAAAAATGTCGTCTGCAGTTGAGTCTCAAGTCAGGGACAGTAAGAGTAAATGTGTGAGCTTTTGTGTTATGCGACCTCCGTAGATTCAATAAGAATTGTAGAGGGAGATTTTTGGTATTCAAAATATTGTAAACCAGAATCAAATCCCCTCGGAGACGACGACGTGGATAATCAAATAAATTTAGCGTTTTGATTCGCTCATTGTAGGATTTCCAAATGAGTCCAGTGACAAATTTGGTAGCTCGATGATATATTCGTTGCAAAGTCGCAACATCTTTTTGAAGCCATGGCGCCCATGCTTGAACTGCATATTCCATCGTGGGTCTGATGTACGTATTTATAATTCAGGAAATTGTCTGTTTCGAGAACCTACCGAAAATTCTCTTCAAATTGACAATTTCTGTGATGTTTTGCGATAGACGTAGTTGCAGTGGCTCGACATCCCTAGGGTGTTGCTTATTAACACACCCAAGTCCTTTTGTTCCATGGTCCACGAGAGGCTGTGTGTTCCGAAAAAATACTGGAACTCTACATATTTGACACTGTTTAACATGTGACACTTTTGGAAATTGAAAAATATGCGATTTTTTAGGGACCAAGCCTGGAGGTTGTCCAAATACTTCTGGAGCAGTTCGCAGGCTTCGGACTTACTTATCTTCAACCACACTTTTATATCGTCCGCGAACAGTACGACCTTACATTTGATGAAAGCCGGTATGTCATTAGCATAAAGTGCGAAGAGGATTGGTCCGAGGACGGATCAATGAGGCACACCACTTGTCACGGCTACCGAATTCGATAGCGTCCACACCGTCCACAGGCCGCACCGTCCACAGAGACTTGAACAAGCCGAATAGTCAGGTAATTTTCTAACCAGGCTAATCGTCTACCCGTGATAACACAACGTTACAGCTTCTGCAAGAGAATACTGTGGTTTACAAGGTCAAATGCTTTCGACATATCGAGGTAACATTCATGGATGGTATTCCCAACATCTACTGCTCGAGTCCAGTCGTCAAGGGTAAGAAGAAGGTTAGTGAGGCAGGAGTATCCCCTTCTAAAACCGTGTTGCGCTTCTGAAAATAGCCTATTTTCTTCTAGGCATTTGCTCAGTTTGTTTGCCACGATCGTTTCGAGCAACTTCGATACGGCGAAAAACAATGTAACATGCGTTTGAAAATCGGCGAGATTAAACCAGATTTCCATTCAGTCGGTATGACACTTTGCGACAGCGATTCGGAGAATAACTGCGTCAGAGGTCCGCATATGCAAGTATCTGTTTCCTCAACGGAAGAAAAAATTCGTTTTCATCACATTTTGCATATAATCAGGTATAAACGAAGACTCTCGTGCTGAGTGTTACGTTAGTACTACCGTAATTGTGACCCCGATATGATTATTTGTGTACTTTTCAGCGTTTGATAAACTCTCGATTAGTGTAATGAATGTGGTATATCGGAACGCCAAAACTGTGTCATTAATTGCAAAAGCATTTTGTTTGACTTGGAAATTTTGAAACTTGAAGCGTACGTTGACTACAGTTTTGCTCATTGCAAACAGTTTGGCAATAGGTCTAAGAACAATAAACCCGCGAAGAAGGCACATCGAACATTTTACAAATGACTATGGAACACTTTTTATTCTTCGTCCAAAGCCACTATGCTGTTGGTAACAATGTTAGGAGTCTACACTGGAATTGTTAGGTAAAAAGCTAATTTGATGCTGTAATTTAAACATGCTGTCGAGTTAAGACATGAGCTGAGGCGAAATTGAATTATACTTGTTTGCAAAATGTATACCCGATGCACGTATTAACATATGTACTTTGAGTGCACCCATGCCCTTGCTAAGGAAATATTTCCTGTTAGTGGAACCTTGTTCGTAAAACTAGCATCGTGTACGGTTAAATCTCTTTTGAGTTCACCCTTGAAGTTCTATATTGTTTTTTAGTCTTAAATATACGCTAGATTAGCTCAGTCCAATAATCGCCTGTATATCTCAAACAGAAGCCTCTGTTTATTTCAATTCCGAAGATAAACACCAGATGCAAGCGCATATGGGAACAATACCATACAATCATCTCAAAGCCAGACATTTCTACTGAAAATGAGTTTTCTAGAAATAATCTGCGACAATTGCATGCTGATAAAGTATTAGTCATATATGTTTGCGTGTGAATGGAGCATAAGCTATTTAATGATGTTTATGAGAGTAAATTAAAGTGTGATCATACCGATGAGCTAAAGCTATCGTCACTCTGATTTTAGCTTCTATTACTCCGTCTAAGTGCAAAGTAAACGAACATGCGTCAAGAGACAACTGCTGTTTAAGCGCGTGTCTTGCAGAATAACACATGAATTATTTTTTTCAAATAAAATTCTCTCTTTCTAAAAATTCTCTCAGAAATCTGGTGAGAGATTAACGAAACTTTGCTAGTTGATTCAGCGCACGATAGAAATCTAGCGTGGTATATCACAGCACATTACGGCGACCAGTTTAAACACGAACTCACAACTATCGCGATTCTTTCCAGAAATCTGACGCCCATTAATTTAAATTAAACATTTTATGGAATGGTTATTGCCAATGCATATTTTTGCGAAAAGCAGAAGATTAGTGCAGTTCAAGTGACAACTGGAAAGCATTCGAAATCCAGCAATATTTAACGGCTGTCCAAAGCTATACATTCTCATTTTTCTCGCGTGTATCAAGCTCCGAATATTGTTTATTCCAATTTATTTACGCCTAACACATTCTACGGTGGCCAGGTGTTGCGTTTCCCTTGTTGATTTTACAAAACGCATCTGAATATATAAATTAAACGGTATGTTGTTGATCATCGTAAATTTAAGTTATTTATTTATCACGTTATGTGGGAAGTCTATTCCACCCTCATACATACATTAGAGTAATACCCATGAATCGATCATGAATCATTTACTATTGTTGTTTCTGTCACAATAACTAAAACATAGGACATCATGCTGGTGGAATTTCATTTTAATAAATACATCATTACACAATAACTCAGAAACCGGCACCTACCGCTTTATTGTCAGTTACCTCTGTTAAAAATTGCGCAGACGGTTGCCATTCAATTACCCCTTATGAACATTAATATAACTACCACCGTTCTGTATCAGAAGCATCTGCCGAAAACGTTAAAGCAGCATCATACTTAGACATTTAGCTAGTAACATCGCAGGCAAACATTTTCGTTGAATCCGAGTGTTACGTAAATTTGAATAAATTGAATAATTACCAGCAATTGACCAATGTTACGTGACCTGTCTCTGCTCGTTTTCCTCTCAGATGTACGCGCTAGGTTAATTCACCGCTGTTTACAGCAGAACAGATATTTAACAATGAATGAAAAAGACGGTAGCAATCATTCCGACATCAATTTGCACAACTTAACGATCGATCTCTACTGGCTGTTTATTCACTATGCCATTTATTTCCAAATCATGCTGTGGAATTTTCTGTTCAATAAGAATTAAGGTAAACATCATTTACAGATTGCTTCCAGCGAATTACTAAGTGATCTGTTATTATACACGAAAAATACTGGCAGTGCACGAATTTAAAATCAATGAATGCTCCAAACAGCACTGGAGTTCATTGAAGATGTGTGATATTCTGTGTTGTGGATTTTTCGATAATTTTCGTTTTGATTGTTAAAAATAAGTCCTTTTTGTGAATATGAACTGTTTTTTATCCAGTAGATAAAGGGACTGATTACACTATGTTGAGGTCTCCTTCGGGTCAGTTTTATTTGGGTGTCATCTGAGAAGATATGCTAGAAAGGAAATATTCGAAAGCGAGTAAGTGTTCTCACAAAAGTTGTGAAATTTAATTCACTATCATTACCCAGTTATGCCATTATTATATAGATCAAGTGTTAGAATAGCTAGATTAGGAAGATCGCCTAAATTTCTATTGTAAGTAATGAAGGCAGAAGTCATTGTAATTCGTGAAAATGGGAGCAGTCTTATAAATTTTAGAAGAAGTTTCCACAGTTTAGTCAAGCAAAAATTGTTCCCTACTTTAGTACCAAACTTTGATAATTTTATAGTTTTTCAACTTTTCTCGACTTATATTTGAAGATTAGATCCTATTTTTATATAATCCGCTAACAGTATTGTTGAGAGTAACACAGCATTATGCTTGACTTTGCGAAACAATAACGGATCGAAGTTTAGTTGCATATATTGGTTTATAGAAGATTGTTTGGTATTACGACCGATAATGGATTTTAAGAAAGAACGTTGTATATTTTCTAAAATAGTGCTATCTGATTTATTTATGTTGCTATATATATCATGTTCCAATAGTATAGAATCGGAACGGTGAATAATTTATGCATTTTGATTTTTTATTAAGGTTAAAATATAGATCTGTGTATAATGAACACACTTTGCTCGACTTTTGTAATAAGATTACGTATCTGTTCTTTAGAAGTGAGTGATGCAGAATATCGAAATCCTAAATCAAGCCTGCTGTCTATCATTTTAATTGCGTGTTTTTTGAGAAGAATTAAATTATTTTGTATCGTGCATCTTACAGGCATAAAATATGAATTTGCTGTTGGGAAATTCAGGCAGTTATTTGTCGCCAAATTTGCAAGTGTAGCTAAATCATTGTTCGGTTTAGTTATATAAGTTTGGGCTCAATCTTTCAGATCTCCTAATATTTTTATTGAACGCCCAGAGAAATCGATGATGATCTGCAACGGTTTGAACTTTCTTGTCTCACCAAGTGTGTAATGCCTGATTCAAATATTACTGCGCTTTTTCTTACTTCAGTAGGAGAAGTTGTTAAAACATTTATTATTTTCTATTCCACCTCTCAAGAAGACTTTCGATGAATTGAAATCTATTTTACTAGCTTAAATTACTTCAAAACATTTTAACTTTCTGCTACGTGCTCGGTTCAATACAAAACAACGACACGAAAACCAAGCTGTTCCTTGATTTATTCTAGAAATGTTAACCCAAACGTAACGTTTTACTTTCGAAAATAAACTAAATGATCATTTAAGTGATCGCTTTTTCACTTGTGTTAATTAACCCGATTTATATCGTCATTTATTGATGGTGAATGATCCAAATTTTGACAAGGTTCAAAGAATATGTTAACATTATGAAGATAATGCAAATGAAACCAATCGGTTACTTAGATATATCCAAAGCATTCGACAGAGTGAATCACTCCTTACTGCTTCAGAAGCTGCAGAATGTTGGCGTCATCGGAAACCTACTAACATGGTTCACAAGTTACCTGTCTGGACGCAAAGTAAAAGTCAGAATAGATGGTGAAACTTCTCGAACAATTGAAGCCACGAGCGGAGTCCCTCAGGGTTCGGTTCTCGGTCCGATACTGTTTCTCTTATTTATAAATGACCTACCGAACTTACTAGCATGTAAGCTTGTTTTATTCGCAGACGACGTAAAAATCTGGACGAAGGTCAACTCTATCGAGGACTGTCAAGTTCTGCAAGGAGATTTGAATGAACTGCACCAGTGGTCAATCCAAAACAAACTGCCATTTAATTTCCGCAAGTGCAAAATGTTGCAAGTCGGAAAACCCTTTCCCTTTCCCTATACACTTGGCAGCCACCCGCTTGAATGGAGTACATCACAAAAAGATCTCGGAATCTTGGTGTCTGGCACTTTGAAAAACAGCCTACAGTGCAAAGCCGTCTACAAGCGTGCGTGCAGCTTGCTAGGTTTACTGAAACGCATTTTCGGACGTTTCCCACCACACTCACTCGTGAAATTACTAAACACTTACATACATCCTGTCGTTGACTACGCTGTACAAGCTTGGACGCCATGGATGGAAAAAACATCTCGCTCCTCGAACGAATTTATCACAAGGCAACCAAAACGGTTACCGGATTGAATAATTTACCCTTTGAGCAGCGACTGACCAGACTTGGACTGTGCACCCTCGAGCGCAGACGTATCCTACACGACCTCACTCTGACATATCGAATCATCTACGCGAAATCCCACCCTCTCAAACACCTCTTCAAGTTTCGTTCCGTTGTCCCCACACGCAGCCACCCTTTGACCCTTCAAATCCCACACTCACGATTGAATTGTCGTCGTCACTTCTTCGCTGTTCGTGTATGCTTCTTGTGGAATAGCTTGCCGATAGATATTGTTACCTCATCGAACGAGCACATCTTTAAACAAAGGTTACGAAACCTTATGTTGAGAACTACTGCGTTGGCCCCTACCTATTGATGTCTATAAAATTTTAACGCACGGAACTACCGTCCATCCAAAGATTCTTTTCCCTCAGTCTGTGTTGCCATTGAGGATTATTTTTGCTCCACCTATGAAGAACATGGACATGATCATACAAGTAACGATTTTTTTTTAATAATTTTTTATACGTATATCCTATGGTATTGTACAGCAATTTGCTTTTTTAACCATAAATCTTGAATCGTGAATCTTGAAGCCTAATATTAACAATCAGTCTGTTCTGTCTGGAACTTCAAAACTTGAACGTAAGTCAAGCAACGGACCGAAACAAGGATGAGATTCCGAGATCATACCAGACAGCATACGTTAATTCTGTTTCGTTTTGAACTTCCAAACTTAAACGTAAGTCAAGCAACCGTCCATACCAAAGAAGAGATTTCGATGTCATAGCAGACAGCATACGCAATATCAGCAAAAATAATTTAAATTTGGTCAAACAGAAGTTTGTTATTTGTGCATCTTATTATAAGTTACATTCTCGTTTTACTTTTCAATTTCGTATTCCTTAAATGTTATTAATATGGTGAACTTGTACATATCCAGTTAGTTTGTCAAAATTCTAACATGTTATATTGTCGGCTTTATGCATTCACGTTTGTCATCCCGTCAATAGAAAACAATTTCTGCCCCTTGAATTTTTACATAATTCTTGAGCATCTCGTTAGGCGACCAAATCCCGTTTTTGCTTGTTATATTAATCGTAGTTACCATATAAACTGTGTTTTTTGTAATTTCATATGCTTCTCAGATTATCAAAATTGTATTGTATTGAATGTGCATAATATTGATGCGGAAGTCGTCAATTTAGAAAATCAAATCACCTAATTATCTTTATCAATCTAACCACACACGGTTTTTCATATTCGTAAATGTATATTCAGTCGTTATCGTTCTAAAGAACTTATACTTAATACAGAAATTGTGAAATCGGTAATTTCATTGAATGACTCAAATCGTTTAGCCTCTGATGCCCAAAATCATCAACCTGATATTTCGATTTACGGCGTTACCGAACATTCTGTACCTGTCGTTGGAGTTTCATCTATTCCTGACAGATGTGGAGCTGCAAAACCAGTTAAGCGTTTATTCATTGTCATGAAATCAGTTCAACCTATCCTTGGTTTAAAATCGGTGAAATTACTCTATATTGACTTTACCTTCATCTCTACAAGTTATTATGTAATTAATCATTATGTGGCGCAGGTTAGTTTAAGTTAAAAACTTGTCTCGAAAGCAGGTCGGGTCAGGCATGAAAAACATATGAGGCAAGACTGAAGAACCTCGGTTTGTTCTCACTATAGAGACGGCGGCTGCAAGGTGACCTAATAGAAGCCTTTAAGATTCTAATGGGTTTTACGGGTGACAATATTACTGAAATCCTTAAACTTGCTCATAAAGCAGCTACAAGGAGTAATTCTATGACATTCCTTAAGGGTAGGCCCAGGTTGTGGCATGTGAGCACATTTTTAGCAACCGTGTGGTCAACTTCTGGAACAAGCTCCCAAGTGCCCTACAATAAGCCCTCCCACACATGTGTGCACCAGCCTTTACCACAAGCGAACTTACGACGTTTAAACGGCTATATCACACTATTTCTCACATTGAGTACTAACACAAAAACAAAAACCAAACGTACATCACCCTCCACATTTTATTATCTTATCTGTCTAGGCCTGGACAACATCTCAGCAAATTAGACCACATGCAGTCTATGTCTCTGTTCTACTTTGCCTTGACTAGGCTAGTGATTTCATGCACGCATATTTTTACATTGTTTCCTGTAAAGCTGAACTTTCATCGTGCTGATGAAGAGAAACCCTACCTTACTTTCCAGATATCTGAAAACAAGAAAATTTGAAAAGTACGAACTGTGTACTCAATATCTAAGTGCCAGGTGCTCAACCGCATACCGTCGAAGAAATCTGGGCGCGTGATTGGCGTTCAGCCACCTTCAGCACTGTGCAACTTGAACTGTAATTCTTCTTGACTGAACTTCAGTGCATCCTAGTCCCCGAGTAAAGATGTCCCGCAACTTTGGTCTAATGGACATCGTCCAAATACAAACTAAAGCAATGAATCTAAGTTGGAAACCAGACGAATTAGAACTTAGTGTAGAAATCAGTTGGAATATTATAAAAGGGCACCTTTTACAACTACAGGATAGTTTTGCTCCTCTACAACCAGTGAGAACGCGAGGTAAACCACCATGCAGTACTGCAGTACATGCAGACCTGAAATTCAGCTGTTGCGCTGCAAAGGAAAGCTAATAGGGACTCCGAATTCTGACTTGCCGAAAAGCAAAGATTTACTTGAAAGCTTTTTATGGCTATGCTCAGTCCGAATGATCAATACGAGAAGAAATAGGTACGTTAGTGCTGGACGATGGCAATACGGCTTTGACTGCACCGAAAGAAGCCGATGCATTGCATTCATTCTTATGCAGTGTTTATCGGCGCGATTCAGGTAACTGTTTAGAAACTCACGAGTGCAGAGCACCTCCCTTTAGCTCGCTGGAGGTTAATCAGGAAATGGTCACCACAGTTCTGTCGTAGCTGGATAAAACTAAGTCAGCTGGCCCCGACGGTATACATCTAGCTATTCTTCAACCGCTCGCGAATATAGTTAGCCTTGCGATCAGAAATCGTTTTGAAGCTACCTTACTCCAAGGTATACAAACGGATGATTGAAAACGAGCGGCGGTAATAGCCATATACAAAAAGGGTCCCATTTCGGATTTACGCAACTACAGGCCAGTAAGCCTGACAAGCATTCTTAGCAAGTGCTTGGAAAAATCATTGGGCACCAGGTATGTAAACATTTGGTAGCCAATTCCTTACTATAAGATGCCCAGCACGGATTGTGGAAAGGAAGGTCCTGCCTAACCAATCTTCTAAGCTTTCTCGATGAAGTGACATTACGCCTCGATGAATGGAGAGTAGTGGAAGTATGCTATCTTGATTTTAGAAAGGCATTCGACTCAATGAACCGTAGGATACCTTCTACAAAGACTAAGTATGTGTGGCGTCACAGGTGACCTACGTCGATGGTTGGACAGCTTCTTAACTAATCGCACTAATTATGTTAGAATTGCAGGGGTGTGCTCGGAGGAATCATGATTCTCAGTGGATTGCCTCACGGCTCGGTGCTTGGTCCATTACCGAACACCGTAACCAGTCCTTTGACCTCCGTGATCTCGCCAGAAAACGTTTTACAGCAACTAACTTTTAGCTCGGACAGTGTCCTCCGTGCATTGTTAAAGCTCAACACGAAAAAGTCTCCTGGAGCTGATGAAATTACCCCGCTGATCCTCAGAAGCTGTGCCTATTCTTTGTGTACACCGCTTACCCACTTATTTAAACTCTCTATAACCCAGGGTTTTCTTTCCCTGTGAATGGAAGACTGGTATCATTACCCCCATCTACAAAGGAGGGAACCGTTCTGAAGTATCCAATTATCGACCAGTAACACTACTACCGGTGATCTCTAAAGTGATGGAGCGCCTCGTTGCAAACAGCATCACAAATCATCTGGAAGATAATTGCATGCTCGCAATCGAACAACATGGCTTCAGAAAAAGACACTCTTGCCTTCCAAACCTTCTCCTTGCCCTCGATGACTGGACACAAGCTGTGGACAAAGGTTTCACCATACATGCTGTGTTATCTGAATATGTCCAAAGCATTCGATCGTGTTAACCACAGTTTGTTACTACAAAAAATAGAGCAATGTGGCATCAAGGGCTCATTACTAGCCTGGTTGGAGGATTATCTCCGTGACCGTGTTATTCGAGTAACGGTTGATGGTGCTTTGTCACGGCCCGTTACAGTAACAAGTGGAGTGCCGCAGGGATCGGTGCTTGGATCAATTCTTTTCTTGCTCTATGTAAACGATTTACCAAAACTTGTTCGGTGCTAAATCTTGCTATTTGTGGATGATATACCGTGCAGCTTGCTTGATCCGTTATTTTTTCTTATTTTTGTAAACGACCTGGCAGCCTGCTTGACTTCATGCTGCTTCCCGTTTGCTGATGATGTTAAGATCCCACGAACCGACAGTAGAGATACGCTTATGTCTGATTTAGAAAGAGTAATCGAGTGGACAAAGACCTGGGACTTGCCACTAAGCTTGGGGAATAGCTGCGTTCTGACGACTGATTTAGCGACAACCCAACTAGAAGTTGGTGAAGGAACTATCAGAATAGCTGCTGCTTAAAAAGTGAAGGATCTCGAAATTACTATAACAGGGGATTTTAGGTGAATATTCAATGTGCCGGAGCTGCAAACACGGCTCGCAGAGAATTGTTCATACTTCGCGCAGCGTTATCATACCGAAAAACATCAATCATCATTCCCTCACACAAATTAGTGGTGCGGCCATACTTGGAATACTGCGTTCAATCCTGGGCACCGTACTTGAAAGAAAGATATAACATGTCTCGAAAGCAGGTCGGGTCAGGCATGAAAAACCTATGAGGCAAGACTGAAGAACCCCGGTTTGTTCCCACTATAAAGACGGCGGCTGCAAGGTGACCTAATAGAAGCCTTTAACATTCTAATGGGTTTTGCGGGTGACAATATTACTGAAATCCTTAAACTTGCTCATAAAGCAGCTACAAGGAGTAATTCTATGACATTTCTTAAGGGTAGGCCCAGGTTGCTGGCATGTGAGCACTTTATCAGCAACCGTGTGGTCAACTTCTGGAACAAGCTCCCAGATTGAATAATAAGCCTCCCAAATGTGCTGAGCTTTAAAAGGGAATTAGACGGTAAATGGTCTATCATATTTCCGCACATTGTCTAATAAAAACAAAAAAAACAAAAAACGTTTTGTTACATTTATTATCTTATCTGTCTAGGCCTGGACAACATCTCAGCAAATTAGACCACATGCAGTCTATGTCTCTGTTCTACTTTGCCTTGACTAGGCTAGTGATTTCATGCACGCATATTTTTACATTGTTTCCTGTAAAGCTGAACTTTCATCGTGCTGATGAAGAGAAACCCTACCTTACTTTCCAGATATCTGAAAACAAGAAAATTTGAAAAGTACGAACTGTGTACTCAATATCTAAGTGCCAGGTGCTCAACCGCATACCGTCGAAGAAATCTGGGCGCGTGATTGGCGTTCAGCCACCTTCAGCACTGTGCAACTTGAACTGTAATTCTTCTTGACTGAACTTCAGTGCATCCTAGTCCCCGAGTAAAGATGTCCCGCAACTTTGGTCTAATGGACATCGTCCAAATACAAACTAAAGCAATGAATCTAAGTTGGAAACCAGACGAATTAGAACTTAGTGTAGAAATCAGTTGGAATATTATAAAAGGGCACCTTTTACAACTACAGGATAGTTTTGCTCCTCTACAACCAGTGAGAACGCGAGGTAAACCACCATGCAGTACTGCAGTACATGCAGACCTGAAATTCAGCTGTTGCGCTGCAAAGGAAAGCTAATAGGGACTCCGAATTCTGACTTGCCGAAAAGCAAAGATTTACTTGAAAGCTTTTTATGGCTATGCTCAGTCCGAATGATCAATACGAGAAGAAATAGGTACGTTAGTGCTGGACGATGGCAATACGGCTTTGACTGCACCGAAAGAAGCCGATGCATTGCATTCATTCTTATGCAGTGTTTATCGGCGCGATTCAGGTAACTGTTTAGAAACTCACGAGTGCAGAGCACCTCCCTTTAGCTCGCTGGAGGTTAATCAGGAAATGGTCACCACAGTTCTGTCGTAGCTGGATAAAACTAAGTCAGCTGGCCCCGACGGTATACATCTAGCTATTCTTCAACCGCTCGCGAATATAGTTAGCCTTGCGATCAGAAATCGTTTTGAAGCTACCTTACTCCAAGGTATACAAACGGATGATTGAAAACGAGCGGCGGTAATAGCCATATACAAAAAGGGTCCCATTTCGGATTTACGCAACTACAGGCCAGTAAGCCTGACAAGCATTCTTAGCAAGTGCTTGGAAAAATCATTGGGCACCAGGTATGTAAACATTTGGTAGCCAATTCCTTACTATAAGATGCCCAGCACGGATTGTGGAAAGGAAGGTCCTGCCTAACCAATCTTCTAAGCTTTCTCGATGAAGTGACATTACGCCTCGATGAATGGAGAGTAGTGGAAGTATGCTATCTTGATTTTAGAAAGGCATTCGACTCAATGAACCGTAGGATACCTTCTACAAAGACTAAGTATGTGTGGCGTCACAGGTGACCTACGTCGATGGTTGGACAGCTTCTTAACTAATCGCACTAATTATGTTAGAATTGCAGGGGTGTGCTCGGAGGAATCATGATTCTCAGTGGATTGCCTCACGGCTCGGTGCTTGGTCCATTACCGAACACCGTAACCAGTCCTTTGACCTCCGTGATCTCGCCAGAAAACGTTTTACAGCAACTAACTTTTAGCTCGGACAGTGTCCTCCGTGCATTGTTAAAGCTCAACACGAAAAAGTCTCCTGGAGCTGATGAAATTACCCCGCTGATCCTCAGAAGCTGTGCCTATTCTTTGTGTACACCGCTTACCCACTTATTTAAACTCTCTATAACCCAGGGTTTTCTTTCCCTGTGAATGGAAGACTGGTATCATTACCCCCATCTACAAAGGAGGGAACCGTTCTGAAGTATCCAATTATCGACCAGTAACACTACTACCGGTGATCTCTAAAGTGATGGAGCGCCTCGTTGCAAACAGCATCACAAATCATCTGGAAGATAATTGCATGCTCGCAATCGAACAACATGGCTTCAGAAAAAGACACTCTTGCCTTCCAAACCTTCTCCTTGCCCTCGATGACTGGACACAAGCTGTGGACAAAGGTTTCACCATACATGCTTGTTATCTGAATATGTCCAAAGCATTCGATCGTGTTAACCGCAGTTTGTTACTACAAAAAATAGAGAAATGTGGCATCAAGGGCTCATTACTAGCCTGGTTGGAGGATTATCTCCGTGACCGTGTTATTCGAGTAACGGTTGATGGTGCTTTGTCACGGCCCGTTACAGTAACAATTGGAGTGCCGCAGGGATCGGTGCTTGGATCAATTCTTTTCTTGCTCTATGTAAACGATTTACCAAAACTTGTTCGGTGCTAAATCTTGCTATTTGTGGATGATATACCGTGCAGCTTGCTTGATCCGTTATTTTTTCTTATTTTTGTAAACGACCTGGCAGCCTGCTTGACTTCATGCTGCTTCCCGTTTGCTGATGATGTTAAGATCCCACGAACCGACAGTAGAGATACGCTTATGTCTGATTTAGAAAGAGTAATCGAGTGGACAAAGACCTGGGACTTGCCACTAAGCTTGGGGAATAGCTGCGTTCTGACGACTGATTTAGCGACAACCCAACTAGTGGTTGGTGAAGGAACTATCAGAATAGCTGCTGCTCAGAAAGTGAAGGATCTCGGTGAACACGAATAAAGTCATCCTTCTTCTTCTTATTATTATTACTATAACAGGGGATTTTAGGTGAATATTCAATGTGCCGGAGCTGCAAACACGGCTCGCAGAGAATTGTTCATACTTCGCGCAGCGTTATCATACCGAAAAACATCAATCATCATTCCCTCACACAAATTAGTGGTGCGGCCATACTTGGAATACTGCGTTCAATCCTGGGCACCGTACTTGAAAGAAAGATATAACATGTCTCGAAAGCAGGTCGGGTCAGGCATGAAAAACCTATGAGGCAAGACTGAAGAACCCCGGTTTGTTCCCACTATAAAGACGGCGGCTGCAAGGTGACCTAATAGAAGCCTTTAACATTCTAATGGGTTTTGCGGGTGACAATATTACTGAAATCCTTAAACTTGCTCATAAAGCAGCTACAAGGAGTAATTCTATGACATTTCTTAAGGGTAGGCCCAGGTTGCTGGCATGTGAGCACTTTATCAGCAACCGTGTGGTCAACTTCTGGAACAAGCTCCCAGATTGAATAATAAGCCTCCCAAATGTGCTGAGCTTTAAAAGGGAATTAGACGGTAAATGGTCTATCATATTTCCGCACATTGTCTAATAAAAACAAAAAAACAAAAAACGTTTTGTTACATTTTTTATCTTATCTGTCTAGGCCTGGACAACATCTCAGCAAATTAGACCACATGCAGTCTATGTCTCTGTTCCACTTTGCCTTGACTAGGCTAGTGATTTCATGCACGCATATTTTTACATTGTTTTCTGTAAAGCTGAACTTTCATCGTGCTGATGAAGAGAAACCCTACCTTACTTTCCAGATATCTGAAAACAAGAAAATTTGAAAAGTACGAACTGTGTACTCAATATCTAAGTGCCAGGTGCTCAACCGCATACCGTCGAAGAAATCTGGGCGCGTGATTGGCGTTCAGCCACCTTCAGCACTGTGCAACTTGAACTGTAATTCTTCTTGACTGAACTTCAGTGCATCCTAGTCCCCGAGTAAAGATGTCCCGCAACTTTGGTCTAATGGACATCGTCCAAATACAAACTAAAGCAATGAATCTAAGTTGGAAACCAGACGAATTAGAACTTAGTGTAGAAATCAGTTGGAATATTATAAAAGGGCACCTTTTACAACTACAGGATAGTTTTGCTCCTCTACAACCAGTGAGAACGCGAGGTAAACCACCATGCAGTACTGCAGTACATGCAGACCTGAAATTCAGCTGTTGCGCTGCAAAGGAAAGCTAATAGGGACTCCGAATTCTGACTTGCCGAAAAGCAAAGATTTACTTGAAAGCTTTTTATGGCTATGCTCAGTCCGAATGATCAATACGAGAAGAAATAGGTACGTTAGTGCTGGACGATGGCAATACGGCTTTGACTGCACCGAAAGAAGCCGATGCATTGCATTCATTCTTATGCAGTGTTTATCGGCGCGATTCAGGTAACTGTTTAGAAACTCACGAGTGCAGAGCACCTCCCTTTAGCTCGCTGGAGGTTAATCAGGAAATGGTCACCACAGTTCTGTCGTAGCTGGATAAAACTAAGTCAGCTGGCCCCGACGGTATACATCTAGCTATTCTTCAACCGCTCGCGAATATAGTTAGCCTTGCGATCAGAAATCGTTTTGAAGCTACCTTACTCCAAGGTATACAAACGGATGATTGAAAACGAGCGGCGGTAATAGCCATATACAAAAAGGGTCCCATTTCGGATTTACGCAACTACAGGCCAGTAAGCCTGACAAGCATTCTTAGCAAGTGCTTGGAAAAATCATTGGGCACCAGGTATGTAAACATTTGGTAGCCAATTCCTTACTATAAGATGCCCAGCACGGATTGTGGAAAGGAAGGTCCTGCCTAACCAATCTTCTAAGCTTTCTCGATGAAGTGACATTACGCCTCGATGAATGGAGAGTAGTGGAAGTATGCTATCTTGATTTTAGAAAGGCATTCGACTCAATGAACCGTAGGATACCTTCTGCAAAGACTAAGTATGTGTGGCGTCACAGGTGACCTACGTCGATGGTTGGACAGCTTCTTAACTAATCGCACTAATTATGTTAGAATTGCAGGGGTGTGCTCGGAGGAATCATGATTCTCAGTGGATTGCCTCACGGCTCGGTGCTTGGTCCATTACCAAACACCGTATCAGTCCTTTGACCTCCGTGATCTCGCCAGAAAACGTTTTACAGCAACTAACTTTTAGCTCGGACAGTGTCCTCCGTACATTGTTAAAGCTCAACACGAAAAAGTCTCCTGGAGCTGATGAAATTACCCCGCCGATCCTCAGAAGCTGTGCCTATTCTTTGTGTACACCGCCTACCTACTTATTTAACCTCTCTATAACCCAAGGTTTCTTTCCCTGTGAATGGAAGACTGGTATCATTACCCCCATCTACAAAGGAGGGAACTGTTCTGAAGTATCCAATTATCGACCAGTAACACTACTACCGGTGATCTCTAAAGTGATGGAGCGCCTCGTTGCAAACAGCATCACAAATCACCTGGAAGATAATTGCATGCTCGCAATCGAACAACATGGCTTCAGAAAAAGACACTCTTGCCTTCCAAACCTTCTCCTTGCCCTCGATGACTGGACACAAGCTGTGGACAAAGGTTTCACCATACATGCTTGTTATCTGGATATGTCCAAAGCATTCGATCGTGTTAACCACAGTTTGTTACTACAAAAAATAGAGCAATGTGGCATCAAGGGCTCATTACTAGCCTGGTTGGAGGATTATCTCCGTGACCGTGTTATTCGAGTAACGGTTGATGGTGCTTTGTCACGGCCCGTTACAGTAACAAGTGGAGTGCCGCAGGGATCGGTGCTTGGATCAATTCTTTTCTTGCTCTATGTAAACGATTTACCAAAACTTGTTCGGTGCTAAATCTTGCTATTTGCGGATGATATCAAGTTGTGGACACAAGTACGCACAACTGAAGATTGCAGACAGCTTCAGCTGGACCTAAATGTCTTACAGGAATTGTCGGTTAGAAATGAACTACCTTTCAATGTGAGGTATTGACAGTTGGAAAACCCTTCTAGTTCTCTTAACCCTTGGTTCCCATACTCTTGAAATAACTGACAAGGAGAAGGACTTGGGTGTGTGGGTGAGGAGCACGTTGAAACCGTCACACAACGTTGAGGCTGTCTACGAAAAGACGTCAAAAGTACTGCTTCTGCTTAAACGCGTGTTTGGGAGTTTCACGAATCCGACTGTTCATCGAATAATTAATACCTACTTGAGGCCCACCATGGATTATGCGGTTCAGGCTTGGTCACCCTGGTTAAAGAAAGACATCAATCTCTTGCAGCGAATCTATCATCGGACCACGAAGTTTGTGTGCGGCTCGAAGCACAAACAATACGAAGATCGTATTGCAAACCTCAACCTCTTCGACTCCCCTTACCGACGTCTTAAAGGTGATCTGATCCTAATGTTTAACATATTGCATAACCCAGCCATCCCCTCAATACACTATTCACACGACAACCACCAAGAACCAGCCGGAGTCATGAGTACACAGTACTAATTCCTGACTCGCGACTGAACTGTCGAGGATATTTTTATTCTGTACGTGTATGTTTCACTTGGAACTCCCTACCCTCGAATGTTGCACATCCACCCAACTTGGATATATTCAAATCCAGCTTAGACCTATTCCTGCCGACTCATCCGAACATTGAGACTATGTATTCCACAACCTAATAACTTTGAACTCACACATCAAATCATCTCGACCCCATGGACATACATGTGCCACTCCACTGAGTGAAAACAGTTTCTATCATTTGGATTTTTACCTGATTCCCGAACTGTTCAGTAAGCAAACAAATCCCGTTTTTACTGAGATATGTTATTTGTAAATTTCCATATTTTTCTGTGGTTTTTGTAAAGCTATATGCTTTTTATACCATTAAAATTGAATTGAATTGAATTGAATTGATTTTGTAAACGACCTGGCAGCGTGCTTGAGTTCATGCTGCTTTCTGTTTGCTGATGATGTTAAGATCCTAGGAACCGACAGTAAAGATACGCTCATCTCTGATTTAGAAAAAGTAATCGAGTGGACTAAGTCCTGGGACTTGCCACTAAACTTGTTGAAGAGCTGTCTTCTGACGACTGATTTAGCGACATCCGAACTAGAAGTTGGTGAAGGAACTATCAGAATAGCGGCTGCTCAGAAAGTGAAAGCTCTTTGCATTACTATGACAGGCGATTTTAAATGGGTTACTCAATGTGCCGAAGCTGCAAACAAGGCTCACAGAGAATTGTTCAGACTTCGCGCAGCGTTATCTTGCCGAAAACCTTCATTCATCATTCCCTTCTACAGAGTAGTCGTGCGGCCTCACTTGTATTACTGCGTTCAATCCTGGGCACCGTACTTAAGGAAGGATATAGCATGTCTCGTAAGGGTCAAGTGCCTAGCGACTAGGATGGTTAAGCTCCAGACAGGTAAAACCTATGAGGCTAGACTGAAGGACCTCGGTTTGTTCTCACTAAAGAGACGGCGGCTGCGAGGTGACCTAATAGGAGCCTTCAAGATTCTAAAGGGTTTTACGAAGGACAATATTACTGAAATCCTTAAACTTGCCCCTAAAGCAGCAACAAGGAGTAATTCTATGAAACTTCTTAAGAGTAGGCCCAGGTTGCTGGCACGTGAGCACTTTTTCAGCAACCGTATGGTCAACTTCTGGAGGAAGCTCCCAGATTGTATAGTAAGTTTCCGGAAGGTGTTGAGCTTTAAAAGGGAATTAGACGTTAAATGGTCTATCATATTTCCCCACATTTTCTAATAAAAAATTCAAAAAAACAACGTATTTATACATTTTTATCATATCTGTCTAGGCCTGGAAAACCTGACAGCAAATTAGCCCGCATGCAGTCTATGACTGTGTTTTACTTACCTCGATTAAGCTAGTGATTTCTTGCGACACACATTGTTCACGCATATTATTGCACTGTTTCCTGAATAGCTGACCTCTCACCGTGCTGGTGAAGAGAAACCCTACCTTACTTTCCAGATATTCGGAAACAAGAACGTGTGAAAAGTACGAACTGTATACTCAATATCGAAGTGCCAGGTGATCAACCGCATACCGTCGAAGGAAATCTGGGCGCGTGATTGGCTTTTAGCCACCTTCAGCCCTGTGCAACTTGAACTTGAACTTGAACTTGCGCGGTACGTTCAACTTGGTTGTATTTTTCACGCTACGATGAAATATAATTACGAATTTTCGCTATTCCTTGAATTTGATATGAAATAAAATAAACATAACCCCCATTATATTTCTGATATTTTCTGCAAATTAATTGCGTTAGTGATGAAATCAGCCTGTATTTTTCAGGTGATTTGTCGTTCGCAACCAAACTTGGTTATAAAGGTACAATGGAACAATGGTTTATTGCAGTAAAAAAGCGTACAAGCTTAAAATAACCGCAGGATGGTATGGTGTTTAATAAAGCAAGCAAAAGTGAAAAATATGAAGCGAGTGTCATAAGAGGATAAAAGAGCAATAGTGTTTGCAGCGTAAAAGCATAGCTTAAAAAAAACCACAGGGTGTTATATACAGTGCGGTGAGAATAAAACAAGGAGTATCGTCTAGTACGGGGGCGGGAAGGCCGTATAGCGGGCCACACTCGCTTGAAATTGCGTCTTCCCGATTTTTCGAGGCGGTAGCAGGGGAAACGGAGGCATCGTGGTTGCGTTAGACCTGTAAACAAGTGAAACAGAAAGTTAAATGTAGTAATCAAGGGATTTTGTAATGGAGTTCTTGGAGGAAGGAGTCGATTCTGTGTTTAAACACGGTTAAGGAGGGAGCCGATACCACATCCTCTGGTAATTTGTTCCAGAGAGCACAAACACGCACAGAGAAAAAGTACTTTCGGCAGTTGATACGGGACTGTTTCAAGCAAAGTCTGTGTGAGTGACCGCGCAAATGCGTTGTCTCGGTGTTGCGGGAAAATAGGGAAAAGCACGGGTGGGTGGGTGAGGACATGATCTGTTATAGATAGATAAGATCACCACGGGTCCGGCGATACTGCACAGAAAACATTTTCAATATTTCCAATCGTTGATGATATGGAATGAAGAACAATCCTCTGACGAGTTTCGTCGCACGCCGTTGAGGTGCCTCCAACAACTTTTGGTCTTTGATCAACCACGGGCTCCAGGCCTGAATAGCATATTCCAAATGTGGCCGAAGAAACGCTTTCAAACGAATAGGAAAACATTGTGGCTCAAAGTGACTGAGTGCTCTGCGCAGGAGACACATAACATACTACTTGCAGTGTAGGCCATTTTTCTACAGGTGGCTGAGACGGATAACCTAGACTCAACAATGATTCCTAAGTCACGTTCAGCGTTGCTAACCTGGAGCGACTGACTACCAAGATGATAGTGTGGAGTACTGCCAGCGCGAGTAGAAAAGACACGGCATTTCGATACGTTGAAGGGGAGATTATTCGTGACTGACCATAAGTGGAGTGTGTTGAGGTCCGCTTGCAGTAGATCCATGTCAGTACGGCTGTAAATCGTTCGCCATATTTCGACATCATCTGCATACAGCAAGACAGGGGAATGAAGGGAACGTGTAAGATCGTCCACAAAGATGAGGAAAAGATTCGGTCCTAAAACAAAACCCTGCGGAACGCCACTAGGGGTGGCAAACGGGGTTGAGAGAGAGCCGTTAACACGCACACGTGCCGATCGTTCATGGAGGTAACTTTTTAACCACGACAAGAGCTTGCCGGAAATTCCCAGCGAAACAAGCTTCTGCAGAAGTATCCGGTGGTCCACTCTGTCAAAGGCCTTGGAGAAATCCAAATAAATCACATGGACTTCCCGACCTTTATCGACTGCGGTCGTCCACTGATCGCGAGCAAGCATAAGATTTGTAAGGCACGATCTACGACGGCGGAAGCCATGTTGATTATCGGATAAGAGTTGAAATGTGTCAACGTGATGCCGTAATGCGTCCACAATAATAGATTCCATTATTTTGGATACCACGGACAATAGGGTGATGGGGCGATAGTTACTGACATCAGAGCGTGAACCACCCTTGTAGATAGTAGAAATGGATCCACATCTCCACTGGACGGGAACACAACCAAGAGGAAAAAGATGCTGAAAAAGGTCCGTCAAAGGGTAGCATAAAGAAGCAGCACATTCGCGCAGAACTCTAGGGTGAAGCGTATCAGGACCAGCAGAACTAGAAGGGCGCAGGGATATGAGCTTGCCGAAAATAGCGGCAGGTGTAAAAGTGATGTCTGAAAGTTCGAAAAGTGATGGGGTTGAGTGGACAGGTACGGAAAGCGATGTACTGGAGGGCTCAAAAATCGAGGCATAGTAAAGCCGTAGTGCTTCTGCTGCTTCACTGGCTGTCTGGGTAGGGCCCAACGGTGTTTCTAAAGTTGTAATGCCAGGTTTGACATGACGTAAACGATTGACAAAGCTAAAGAGCCGTTTTGGGTTATCAGCAAAGGCACAAGAAAGTTTGTACTGGTAGTTCAAACGATCTTCGCGGATGAGAGCCGTGGATTAGTTTCGATACATTCGATAGCGTTCCCACTGTATCGATCGTCTTCTGAAGAAATGGATAATAGGCTTCTTCAGCAATAGATTCTTGCCCGTCAGGATTGGTAGTATGTATTCAACGAAAGCAAAAGTTGTTAGTGGAGTCCCATAGGGTTCCGTACTCGGACCTCTACTTTTCGTCATTTTCATCGATGATTCGGCAGCGTCGCTTAAGTGTCCTTGCTATATTTTTGCGGATGATGTCAAGTTTATCGGATGAACAGGATATTCTTGAGGATATAGAAAAGGTCATCAAGTGGTCTGCTACATGGGATCTACCAGTTAACTTCACTAAAGCTATCTCTTTTCTAAAGTTAGAGGTTGCTGGACCAGATTGTATACTTGAGATAAATGGGTTGCCCAAAGTTCGTGACTTAGGTATAGAGGTTTCAGCGAACTTTAAATGGGCTGATCAATGTGCAGCTGCTGCACAACTCGCTAGGAACGAGCTTTTTCGCCTTCGATCAGTTTTATCCTGCGGGTCCCCAGTGGTTTTCATACCATTATACAAAGCGGTCGTGAGACCACATCTTGAGTATTGTGTTCAAGTATGGCCACCTTATTTGGAAAAAGATATTGCCAAGCTTGAAGGTGTTCAACGCCTAGATACTCGTTGTCTGGATCAGGCTTGTGCTTTCATACCATACCATACTCGTATGACTGTAGGGCTATCAGGTAGGTCGTATGAGGAATGATTGCTGAGTCTAGATCTCTTCTCACTAAAAAGAAGGCGGCTAGGTGGGGACTTGATTGAAACCTCCAAATCATGATAGGTTGCAGTACTATTCATCCAAGTGAAATATACGCTCTGGCGCCAAGTGTGGGTACTCGAGGCCACCCATTAAAACTGGCAAACCGACATGTCAGGTCAAATGTTCGTAAGTACTTTAGTAAAAAGGTAGTAAATTACTGGAATCGTCTTCCTAAAACAGTTGCTTGTTCTACTTCGGTAGGGGGTTTCAAGAATGGACTCGACTCTGTGTGGTCCTCATTATTTCCTGATTTTTATTTTAGTTGGCATGATCCTCATGTTGTCTTTGGAACGCACTAATGTTTCTGCTCACCTATTGGTGAGGGGAGTTTTTCTGTTGCATTCTAGATTACTCTCATGCCAGAAAATATTTGTGAAGACATTGTTTGAAGTGGTTGACGCTCTTCTGTAGCACACCACCGACAGAAATCTGGACGCTCGATTGACTCGTTAGCCACATACTGTCCTGTGCAAACTGAACTGAACTGCTAATACATTTCACTGACATGAGTACAAAAATTCCTGCCTCGACGGCAAATGCGGCAAAATGGTGGCTAAGTGAATTGAGTGCACAGCTCGCAAGCTTTAGGCTCACCCTAGCTGTTCATTTATACATAAATCTCACTACGGGATTTATGCAAAGTACCACTGGTTGCAGTGGTATTGTCATAAGGCTGCAAGAGACGCCGCTTGCCAAAAACCAAGGAATAGTGTGACGTTGCCTAGCTCGTCAGATATTGTACCCGCTCAAACTTATGCATTTGTTGTGAGTGCGAATATAAGTTCTGAGACAAGGGCAAGAAAGGCGATAGCTGACAAAGCTAGCCAGTTACAACGTCCTCCTAAGCAAGCTACCTCTCCTAAAATAGTCAATGTAGCTAGAACTTCAGAAAAGCGCGCAAAGATGAACGTTGAAACAATTGCATCCAGTGAGAACGTAGACAACGTTAGCCAGTTACCTCGTCCTCCAAAGCAAACTTCTTCTCCCAAGATGATCTTAGGTGAGTTCAACCACGTCACACTATTCCTTGGTTTTTGGCAGGCGGCGTCTGTTGCAGCCTTATGGCAGCCGCTACAATACCACTGCAACCAGCGGTACTTTGTATAAATCCAGTAGTGAGATTTATGTATACATGAGCAGCTAGGGTGAGCGGTATTGATAAAACTCAGCATGACAGTAATTTAGAAAAGTTTCTGATCGCATCGAAGAAGTACAACATAACATTCAATGATTCCAAGAGTATCATCTGCTCGGATACTATCCGATTGCTTGGCTACGAGGTAACACGGGGCAATCAAACCTGATCCTGATCGACTACAACCGCTTCGAACCCAAGAACTGCCTAGCAACATCAAAGCTCAGCAGAGAATTGTGGGAATGTTCGCCTATTATTCCCAATGGATTTCACACTTCTCAGATAAAATCCATCCACTTGGCCTGGGCAACCTGGCAATATCTTAGCCCACGTGCAGTCTCTGACTGTACGGCACTTTGCCTGGATCAGGCTTGTGCTATATTACATCCACTTGTCCACAATAAAACTTTTCCGTTGCCGGAGCACGTTGTCGAGACATTTCGGGCCTTGTGCAAGGACCTAGAGAGCGCAGTGATAGTAACAATTGATCCTAACGTACCGCGCACGGTGGAAACTGATGCTTCGGATGTAGCAATCGCGGCGAGTTTGAATCAAAATGGCAGACCTGTTGCCTTTTTCTCTCGGACGCTAACACCATCTGAAAGACATCACTCTTCTGTTGTAAAAGAAGCCCACGCAGTCGTAGAAGCAGTTCGTAAGTGGAAGCATTATCTTCTTGGCAATCATTTCAAATTAGTCACCGATCAACGCTCTGTCGCTTTCATGTACGACAATCGGCAACGTACGAAAGTTAAAAATGATAAAATCTTGCGTTGGAGAATGGAGCTATCTCCATATCGATTCGATGTAATTTACCGTCCAGGGATAGAAAATGCTGCAGCCGACGCGCTTTCTCGTGCTTACTGTGGGGCTTTATCAACTCATCGAGATCTGATCGCATTACATGAGTCCTTGTGCCATCCAGGTGTAACTCGCATGATTCACTTCGTTCGAAAATTGAATTTACCCTTCTCTATCGCCGAAATCCGAAGTGTTTGTTCCAGGTGTAGCGCTTGCTGCGAACTCAAACCTCGTTTCTTCCAACCAGATAGACAAAACTTAATAAAAGCAACTCAACCGTTTGAACGACTGAGTATAGACTTCAAAGGACCACTTCCATCAGCTACTCGCAACCGTTACCTGTTGACGATGATCGATGAATATTCACGGTTCCCTTTCGCTTTTGCTTGTGCAGACACCTCAGCGCAAACTGTCATCAATTGTTTTTCACAACTATTCGCCATCTTCGGAATGCCATCCTATGTACACTCCGATCGTGGTTCTGCGTTCATGTCAGATGAACTCAAAAAGTTTCTGCTGGATAAAGGGATCGCCACGAGCCGGACTACACCTTACAACCCTCAAGGCAACGGGCAAGTCGAACGACTGAATGGTACGCTATGGAAAGCCATATCATTGGCCTTGAAAACGAGAAACTTATCAACCGATCGATGGGAGAGCGTCTTATTAGATGTTTTATACTCCGTAAGGTCCCTCCTTTGCACTGCATCCAATTCGACCCCACATGAGCGCCTCTTTCAATACACCAGACGATCGACTCCAAATAGAAGTCTCTCGCCATGGTTGTCAGATTCCGCAGATATGCTTATGAAACGCAATTACCGAGCATCTAAATTTGATCCCCTGGTAGACGAAGTACAACTGATCGAATGCAACCCTCAGTATGCGCATGTACGGTTCCCGACTGGTATGTATGTATGAATGCACAAGCCTGATCCAGGCTTTCCGAAAATGCCCAAGAAATGGTAATTCAGCAACAACGTACCAGGCCTTATGTATTGCGGAACAGAAAAATCTAGATAGAACATTCTGGCCGGGGAGAATGTTGTGAATATGACGTTGCCTTTGTGCACATCTGCTACCCTACTTTTACTCACGTCTCTTTCCATTTTAGCTCTCATACCGTCATTCTGAAGTGAATAAAACCTGACTTCTGGGTACTGAATACTTCTGCTTTCAATCTGCTTTCAATCGTGCAGTACTTTTGTGCTGTGCGGCTACTTCGTGCTAATTTGATTGGCCAACGGTAGTGAGCTGCATGCTGAGACACGCTGGAGTCTCACTACCATTTCTTTTGTCATATCTGTCTAGGCCTGGGCAACCTGACAGTATCTCAGCCCACGCGCAGTCTCTGACTGTGCGGCACTTTGCCTGGATCAGGCTTGTGCTTCTATAAATACATACATACAGGGTGAACCCAACGCTTGCGAGCTGTGCACTCAATTCCATTAGGCACCATTTTGCCGCATTTTCTGTTGAGACAGGAATTTTTCGTACTTATATTTGTCAGTGAAATGTATGAGTAACGACAAATCACCAGAAAAATACAGGTTGATTTCAACACTTGCGTAATTAATCTGCAGAAAATATCAGAAATATAATGGAGGTATTTACTTTCAGTAGTATAGTAAAATGGTTATTCTATTGTATATCAAATTCAAGGAATAGCGAAAAATCGTAATGATATTTTATCGTAGCGTGGAAAATTCAACCAAGTTGAACGTTTGCTGTTGCTACCGTTCTAGGTGCTACAGAATCCTGGTCGATGCATTGCGCCTAGGTAGCTTCTGGTTTGGAGATAGAGAGCCGGTTTAGCAGTTGCGTCATAAGCAGCTTTGCTGAGACTGGACCTTAACGTGGTGAGATGGTTTGTGTACTTTCATGACCCATTGAGCTATACCTGGGTGGTGTCTTTTGGTGTCAGCAGAGCTACTCATACCAGTAAAATCGATGGAGGTCAGATACACTCAGTCTCAACCCACTGCATGGGTGTGCAATCGTGCAGTACTTCTATGCTGTGCTAAGTTGATTGGCCACAGGTAGTGAGCTGCAAGCTGAAACACGGTCGAGTCTCACTGCCATCTTTATTCTCTATTTCTATTATCTGTCAAGGCCTGGACAACCTGACAGTAATATCGCCCATGTGCAGTCTCTGACTGTGCGGCACTTTGTCTGGATCAGACTTGTGCTTTCATACCATACCATAAGGCTAGAATAGTTGGCATGCCCCAGTCTGACGGTTAGCTTCCGTCTCCCAGATAGAACAAAACAATTTGTGCAATGGTGATAATAATGTTCCGGCACATGCTTTGATAAGTTCCACGGAAATCCCATGCTCGCCTGGCGATCTACCTTTCTTCATTCGTCACAAGGCGCTTGATATCTGTTACTCTGATGGGGTATCGCTGCTTACTGACTAACCGCAGTTCTGTACTGGGTCAATGATCACTGTACTGGTAGCTGACTGACAATTCAGTAACTGACTGAGATACTCAACCCACCTAGCTATCTTATCATTGAGGTCAAGGATCAGCTGTCCTGACTAATAGTTTTGTTCATGCTAAAGCTACACCTTCCAAATGCGTTGCGAATCAGGGCAAACAGTTTTCCAGTCTCCTACGTTCACTGCCACCTCCATTTCAGATGCGGTTTCCACCCAGTATCGCTGACGATGCGTGTGGTATTCATGAAGCACCATGTATTTGAGCATTTCTAGCTTGTGCAATTAGGAAGTCGAGCATTGGGCAGACCGCACTTGCGGTGCAAAGATGTTTGCAAAAGAGATATGAAAGCTCTTGACATTGATCCCGCAAGCTGGGAAAAACTTGCTCTTGACCGCTCACTTTGGAGGCATTGTGTAAAGCGTCGTCTGCAAGCCGGGGAGGAGCAAATACAGCTCCTGGCTGCTGAACGCAGATCACGCCGCCGGCGTGCAACTGATACAATACAACAGAGTTCTGACTATCGTTGCAAGCGCTGCGGGAGAGATTGTTCCTCCCGAATCGGACTGTTTAGTCATTCAAAAAGTTGCAAAACATGAAATTCATGCGATGTGATGTACATCCATGGTCGACATCGATCGACGGAGGCCAACAACAACAGCTTGTGCATAGTGCATAATGGTTTTCTGAGAGATCCATTCTCGCCAGTATTTAGGTTTTCTAAGGCTGATTCCTATACGTATGTTCAGGCCACTTTAGACCGACTGTAAATTCATACCATATTTCGTTATATGCTTTCATCCGTCCATACATTCAGTATGCTTGACCTCGCCCCACCACAATTGTCATTTTAATGACTTCATTTTGGCACATTTTATTAACAGGTTCCACAGATTTCATAGTTTAGCATGGACTGTCATCTGCATAAACTTGTTCTGTCAGATGATGCCATGTCTCAGTTACTGCGGGCAAAAGAACTATTTCCAACAATTTTAACACCGGTAACCGATTCCCATCAAGGTAAGTATTTCGTGCAACACTATTAATCGGATTCACATGTTTGCGTCGATCGGTGCGTTTCGCTTATCTACTATTTTCGGCAACTTGCCGTTTTGTTGATTTTCTAACGTTTGTTCGTTACAGCTATTCAGGACGTGCCATTATCATCAAAAACTGGATCACACCCATAGCAATCATAGATGGTTATCTATCATACAACTTTTGGCGTGGTATAGGTATACTTTGGTTTCTCGCATAGCAGACGCTCCCAAATTCCAGTCGTCAGTTTCATCTACGTAGATGTTTCGAGACATGTTCACTTGTGGCCATGCTGTTATCAGAAGCGTGGTAAATTGGTTTGCCTTCGGTGTTAAACTGTGTGCAGAAACGCCTGAGTTTCACTACGTTGTACTCCTTATATCTGTCTAGGCCAGGGCAACCTGACAATATCTTAGCCCATGTGTGGTCTATGAATGTTCGCCACTTCGCCTAGCAGCTTACGTGTATGAACCCAGAAGTCTGGATATATACAAATTCCCCCGCAATCATCGACTACGCGTTGGCGAAGACGCTGTTGTTGTTTGTCTATGTCAAGTAAGCTGTATATTCATTAACCGTTTTCTATTGTATCCATGATAGCTTGCCTCTGACTCCTCTCAACACAGTGCCACCGCTTCAAAATGTTGATGAAGTGTTGTATTGGCTAAATTCGATGTCTGAGTAATCTATAGAATAATTACGGACGCGGTGATTTAACATTCACCTCCAGTATTTTATGCGGTCAATTTGTAATGAAGTACAAGGACTTTATCTTCCGGTTTTCACCGTTTCCCCTCTCGATACTTCTGTACCCAGCTGCAAGTGGAAATACGCTGGAGTCTCACTGTCACTTCCTTATATCTGTCTAGGCCTGGGCAACCTGACAGCATCTTAACCCACGTGCAGTCTCTGATTGTGCGACACTTTGCCTGAACCAGGCTTTTGTTTTCATACGATGCCCGACTTTATTAAGTAAACTTGCCCAAAAGTCGGATACACAAAACTAATGTTGATTGAAACTTGCTTCAATGGTTTTCATTCAAGTTGTGTGCATCCCATCTCTGACTGTACGGCGCTCTGTCTGGATCCAGACTAGTGATCTCATACACATGGAGATAATGGAAACACGGTGACGGCACTGTCAGTAAGATCCCCGAATATTACTTGTTCTGTATCTTGCATGGCACACCCCTTCTCAGCTGTAACTCATCATTGCTAGCGATCGATGTGCCACAGGGTTACTTACTTACTTACCCAAAACACTACATACCTAGAACGTTGAGGCGTCAAACAGACTCACAGGCAATCCGCTTTATCATCATCATGGAATGCATTACACATGGTGACAAGTGCCAAGTGCTTGACTGCCATCCAACCACCACATAGTAAATTTTTAAAAAGATGGGGAAGCGTGGGACCTAAAATGTTACTGAACCTATAAAAGATTAAGCACAGACACATTAAGATGAGGTGCCTAATCCTCGAATCAAACATTCATTCACTGGTTCAGATTCGAGAAAGGTACTGATGGACTTTTAGATCGTCTACACATAGGTAGACGTGCCCTTATGTACCAGAAATTAGTGACGATGCTTCGACTCGGGCTCATTAGGTTCGGGATCAAGGTACATTGGTTTTACCTGTCCCGGATATAACTAGTGTATTATTGCGTAGTTATGAGGTGCCCACCTTATACTAAGTTTCCCAACTCATGCCACCGATAACTTCTTCATTTTTTCACTTTAATTTTTAGATATTTCGTTAGAAGAACGCTTCTGGAGAAAGCAATGCGAAGTAAATCCATCTTTTAGTGTGAGTTATTTTTTTCGGTTCGCTCGTTAATTTTTCAACGTTTACGTTAAGTGTTCCTCATCCATCACCTTTTTCTTTTTTTTAAGATTTTGGATTTTCCAAAATCTCAACAACCGATATCATCATATTCTCGGAATGTCGTCAGTGAGGTGTTCAATATGCTTTCCGTTTGGCGCAAAGAAGCTGAATTGCAAGTAGCTACCATGTCTCAAGAAGAGAGGGAAAAGATTCTTCGCGAGTGTGGCGTGGAGAGTTCCAGTGTGCGACATAATTCCAAGGTAGAATCGCGTCGCTCTGTATCGCGTATTACTGGCCGTAGCTCTTCTGTGGATTCTTCTACATCACACTCCTCTGTCAGCTCTCCTCAGCGTGATCCAGCCGCGCGTCTTTTCAGCAGGCACAAGCTGAAAAGGTGTCACCCATCCAGTCGTTCGAACGTGAGTTCTCAGTTGTTTGCATTTTTGTCGGATTACTCCTTCACTTGAATTCTGTGCGTCTTAATTGCATTTACGTTATTCATACGAACTATTTTATGCCATTATTTGTACATTTTAACCTTGACTGTTGTTCTATTTCTTGATTAATTGCAACAACCCTCAGTGTAGACACCTGCAAAAAACACCATTTTGCAAGGCACTAGAAACTTGTATATTACAACGCCACCGTCAATAGCGATATCAATATTTCAAATTGCGTTCACTATCTGTCATTCCTGGAACCGCGTAGCACATCACTTGTAAATTACAACATTCATTCGCACGCTCGAAGTTCGAATCTCACCCGATTGTGCGTGGGGCTGGGAAATCTGCTTAATCCAGTAACATAGATCCTTATTTGCAAGCACCAGCTGGGAACAGTATGATCATGATCTACATGCCTTGAAACAGTGAAGGAATGGTAAACTTGTAAGCCACTGTTGTACCAACAGCCTAGAACCCTGTCCAGTAATGAAGTCATATTGTAGGGTTTTGGGGATTACATCAGTTTACTTGAGGTGCGTTTCGCGCTCCCCGATTCATCAGTGAGGATAACCTTCCTTACGTAAATTAAATTCACGCGCGAGCTACACGCACATATCAGGGAACAATACATCACACCCATTTTAAGTAGATAAATTACCTTACCGCAACTCTGTCCTCAACATTTCTGTACCGGTTTTCACTTATCTGATTTGCCAACGGAATTCGTGTCAACCTTTTCAACCTTCAAGCCCTCACTGCCACGGGCTGAGTTGACCGACCTAGACGAATAGCATATTGTTCGATAGCGACCGACATTGATCAACTCTTGTTTCCGAAGATGTTCCGCAAACCACTCTGTCATGCAATCTTTCCAAAACCCAACGTATGGCGGGTTTGCAATTGTTGTCGTCAGTCATTTCGGCGCTTCCTGCTATTGTATTGTGCAGCAGAATATGTTCTGCCTACCATCCGAAATCTCGTGGCTGGAATGAATCCTACTTAGGTTCCAAAGGTTTCATAAAGGCCTGGGGTGGCAGTGGGGGGATAAGCTCCCACTGTTTATAAATGCTCCCATATGGCATGCGTCTCAAATAGCCTCTGACAATCAAGTCCAGCTTCTGGCCTGCACGAGTGGCTCCCCGAGCCTGGCGGAACTGCATCTACCAACAGGAGAAGGGGCGAGGGCGAGTGACTGGCGCCTGAAAACCAGTTTGCTTCGGGCAGATGTAGCTCGTTAGCCTGGGAGGGCATTTCATCTAAGGGAAGGAAAACCCTGATTTTTAACCTCCGCTGCCTTGTGGGATACCCGATCGCGGGAAAGGCTTCGGGAGAAAACCCTGAGGAAAAACCTGGAACAGAGTCTGGTAGACCACCTCTTTCTGGCAACTCCCTGCTGCCTTGCAGGTCGCACTTGGTTGTGCAAAGGCTAGAGAAGCTGACTCGAACAAACGCCGAGTGGTGCTGGGGACGCCGCTTTGTACCCAAATTCCCAAGAATCTTCTTTGAAGCCGACTCATCCTCCAGGAGGAGATAGTCGCACAAAGTAAAGTAAAGTAAAAGTAAAGTAAAGTTACTGAGCAACATGCCAATGCACTGAAGTCTAACTGCCATTTCCTTTTAGATCTATTTAGGCCTGGTTTATCTGAGAGTATCACAGTCCACCTGCTTCCACGGATGTGCAACCGTGCAGTACTTTGTGCTGTGCGGCTAACACCGTGCTAAATTGATTGACCAGAGGTAGTGAGCTGCTTGCTGATACAAGCTAGAGTCTCACTACCATTTCCTGTTCTTTTTTCTTCCTCATATTTGTCTAGGTATGGTATGAAAGCACAAGCCTGATCCAGGCAAAGTGCCGCACAGTCAGAGACTGCACGTGGGCTAAGATACTGTCAGGTTGCCCTGGCCTAGACAGATATGAGGGGGGGGAATAGAAATGGTAGTGAGACTCCAGCGTGTACTCGCATGCAGCTCACTACCGTTGGCCAATCAATTTAGCACGATGTTAGCCGCACAGCACATAAATGCTGCCCGATTGCACATCCGTGCAGTGCAGTGCACATCCATGTGCAGTTTATGACTGGTCGGTACTTTGCTTGGATCAGACTTGTGATTTGATGATGGCCAACGAAACCGATATCATATATGCACAACTCAACGTGAGAGGCAAAGATTTTTGTGCAATGTGTCATTTGACTATTCAACATTGTATCAAACGTTTTGTTTCCTGAAACATATTGCGAACACCCTGGCATTGTTAACCGTTACTTTGAAGCATACAGAAGTGTAGCACTTCTGTCTTGCGCAGATCATCATCATGTAGTGTGTGCGCAGACTGTGAGCTAACTTGAAATCCACCGATAATGAACTGAACGCCCTAGAGTTTTTATATCTGTCTAGGCCTGTGCAGTCTGGCATTAGCTCAACGCACGTGTATGGTATGGTATGAAAGCACAAGCCTGATCCAGGCGAAGTGCCGCACAGTCAGAGATACTGTCAGGTTGCCAAGGACTAGACAGATATGAGGGGGCGAGGGAAATAGAAATGGTAGTGAGACTCCAGTGTGTTTCAGCATGCAGCTCACTACCGTTGGCCAATCAATTTAGCACGAATTTAGCCGTACAGCACAGAAATGCTGCACGATTGCACATCCGTGCACGTGTAGTCTGAATGATGCGCGGTACTTTTCCATACTTGAGTTTGTGAATGCCATCCATCAAATGTCACTAGTTAACAAGATGATTCGTTCAAAATATAAAAAACTTACGCGTCCATGCTCGGACTGAGTGTAAAATGGCTGAGTGTGCAGATAACATAGTAAGATATAACCATCTTTTATAATAAGGGTTTGAGCTCGAGATTATATTATGTCACTAAGAAGAAGAAGAAATTGGCTTTATTCGTGCAAGCGAATTTCCAGCAATTACAAAAATTTCACCACAAAATTAGAAAAACGGACGAACATATCCCGACATCAAGTTACAATTTGTCAACTAAAGAATGTTTCTTGTCTTGTCTTGATCGATAACTTTCACGGTCCATGTGAAATCTCGGTCGCCCAGAGTAATATGTCGCGAATTTCTCAAACAGACCATGTGAGTTTTTAGATGATTATGTCATGGTGAATTTAACCACTAACGCACGACACATACATCCCGACCAAATGAATGAGAATCAGTGTCGTTAGCTGTATGAATTCTATCTAGATGGTATGAAAGCACAACCCTGATCCAGGCAAAGTGCCGCACAGTCAGAGACTGCACGTAGGCTAAGATACTGTCAGGTTGCCCAGACTTAGACATATATGAGGGGGAAATAGAAATTGTAGTGAGACTCCAGCGTGTTTCAGCATGCAGCTCACTACCGTTGGCCAATCAATTTAGCACGATGTTAGCCGTACAGCACAGAAATGCTGCACGATTGCACATCCGTGCATCTAGAAGTGGTTTCAAAGTTAACAATAAGAAATAATTTCGACTAAGATTTCAGCCAAGTCAGCATTTGAGATCGATACGATTGTATATGAGAATAATTGTGAATCTTGCTATCTGACGGGAATAAGTAAGTAAGCGGGAACTGCGTCCGCCTAAAAGAGCTATTCGCCTGGGAAGAATATTGACCGCATGGAGAGTGTTGTTGTCCTCCTTCGGTCGATATCGACCAGGGAAGTACATCACAAGCGCATCATGCTTCGCAGCTTTTAGACAGACCAAACAGACCGATTCAAGAGTGACAATCTCTTCTGCAGCACTCACAGTGATAGGCAGTACTCGGTCTACTGGCATCAGTTGCGCGCCGGTGGCATGACCTACATTCAGACGCCAAGAGCTGTATCTTCTCTTCCCCAGCTGGGCATGACGCTTTACACAGTGCCTCTAAATGGGGCATTGCGAAAAGGAAAACACAAAAAAACATAAATATCAAATTAAAAACCGGGTATTAACTTTTTAGATAAAATCAGTCATGAATACAAGCAAAGTGCAGCACAGTCATATACTACGCATGAAATGAGATATAGTCCGTTTTTCTGGGCTGAGACAAGGAAAGGGTAACAGTATTGAGATTGTAACGTGTTTCCTTATGCCGCGTATGGCTAGTTGCAAAGTTAATGAATACAGGATGAGTTGTGTATTGCAGAAATATTGCATGACTGCACACCTGCCCAAGATTTTTACCCATTATAATTAACTTTGACCGATAGACATGTTGTTGGGCATACAATACTTAATTGTCTCTCAGAAGCACGAAAACCAGTTGAGTAATATAGATAAACAGAATGGGAGTATCAACTCACGTTCAAATGAACCCATGCGATTTCGTTCGATCCTTGAATCTCAAGCTGTACGTCAGAAACGTTTTTTAGAAACTCTGTCTGCTTGCTTTCTATGACGTTATTCTCGGTCAGATTATCAGTGTGATTGTTCGATATGCAGTTAGTTGTGTGTTCACAGGATATGCAGTTAGTTTGCTTGGTATAAAATTGTTCTACAGTAGAGTTTTCACGCATTTTCAAGATTGGGGTCACGTTTCTCCAACGTATTCTGTCTCCTGAAATGGGGATTGTGAAATGTCCTTTCGAACCGATGCATTCAATGTCTAGAGAAAACACAGACCCTTCTGAGTTCGGGAGATCAGCGGAAGCACAAATAGTCACGACAGGTTTAGAAGAATCGTGTGTCTCTGATTCTAGTTCAGCGGAAGCTATCACATAATCTTCTGCATTTACTCGTCGGATTGATCCAAGTTCGATGGAGACATCAGGATCGAATGTGCGGGTCAAACAACTGATGGAAGAAATTCGTCGCCCACCGGTCAGCTGGAAAGCTAAGTCGATCAAACCAGCACAATACAGGTTAATCAGACCACCACCTGTAATTCCTGATTCACACAGCCAAGAATACTGGTTAGGAAGAACAGGGTTGGTCACAGACAAACGAAAATGTAAGCAACGAATGTGACCAAGGGACCAGTGAAGAGGAAGTGAGGGAACCATGTTCGAGGCTAGGAGTGAAGAGCTAACGTTGATACATTTGACGTGTTCGATCAATAAAGAAACGGCGGGTAGTTTTCTTAATGGCATTGCAAAAGTCACGGTGTTTAGAGAGTTGGTGAAGCTGTGCAAGTCATAGGAAGGACTTATAGGTGGTACAAGGACAAGAACAGGATAGTTAGCTGAGGAATGGTTATTAGGGGTAACGGTCAGAAAGTTGTGAAGTAATTTGCATTGGACTTGAGGAGAAAAACAAAGGAAGATAGCGTCATAATTTGGAGATTTTAACAAGTCCTCGAAACTACAATTCAGCTTTTTAAAGGAGGGGTTACATTTTTGAACTGCACATGTTGGGTCCCAATATCCGCAAACATTAACAGAAATATCAGATGAATCGAGTGCATTTAACAACACAATGCTCGTGACCGAAGCTCCGCATATGACAATATTTTTCGGACGAATTTTCATAGTTCAAATCATCTGAAGTGTTGGACCTACTCCATAGAAATATTATCGCAGTATCGATTACCAGCATAAATAAGTATCTGAAGAGTGGAAAGCACTACAGCTCTTGCTATTACATAAAATGTGTAATCAAAACATCCAAAGGACAAGGACTAGATGCGATTTGAATCACGCTCCGAAGAGCGGATTAAATATTGTTGATAAGGACAAAGAAATGAAAAATGATGAAATATCTGATGTTCCATACTAGTGGAAAAATACTATGAAACAAACTGCAAACTAATCTGAAAAAAACTGTATGCAACG